>CM027852.1:4717736-4819149 GCA_016097595.1 Eucalyptus pumila | reverse complement strand
GTGACCTCTATGTCGAGAGATTATCGCTTGCATTCTCAACCAATCGAGGTAACATTTTAATTGAGGACATTTTGAGAACATTGGGGACAATCTTGATGAGTATAATGTATTCAAAAGTAAACACTATGCCTTGCAATCTACGAAGTGTCACAATTGGATTTGTATTTGAAGGAAAATAGGCTTGATATTTAAAAAAAAAAAAAAACCTTATCGTGAATGTTCTTGATTATTTTAAAGCTAATTCACATCGGTATCTTGAGTTGTCTTCTCACTTATGTTGCCTGTAAGTCAGCCTTTAGCATTGAAGGGCACATTTTAAATACATATCAGTAGTCTTTCCCGTGAAATTGTGCACTAGAGATTGGTTATTTTGAAGTTCCACATGAGGAGATTAGAAGACAAGACCCCACGTTTTGTTTTATTTACTAATTTTTATATTTTTTAATTTGATGTGAAGTTTTTATTCATATAATAAATACACGCAAAGAGCTTTAAAAGCGGGTTAAAAGGGTAAGTAAGGGTTTTTCTGAGTTAGGTTAAATATTAATATGTTATAATAATGTGAGTTGGATGTGTGTTGAGTTGGATTAGGTATAGGTTTTCAAATTTACATCGTATGGAAATGTGCCAAAACGAGTTAAATAAATCAATGAGTCGAACCATTTTCGTTCTCATCCAAACTTGACCCAACACTAACGACCCTAGAAAAGGGGTATAGATCTTCAATTTCTCCACAGCTAGTAGTGTCAATGGCAAGAATATGCACTCTTCTAAGCGCAAAGACTTCCAAACCCCATCCTAAAAAGACCAAATTTCAATCATTATTCCATTGACAGCACTCCCAATTTGCATCATTCCATCTTCAGTAATATAACTAGCTTCCCAAACCAACGATCAAAAAAGAACAGCCCAGCTTTGTCCAGCAAAATTTTATCCTTCAACAACTTTTGGCACAAAGGCCTCCTTTATATCATCCTATCTCGGGCTAGTGGGAGAGATGGTCCGTAGCCACCGCGAAATGCCTTACTCATGTATCGACTTTCCTTGGAAACTAATGCTGATGGGGCTAAGGCAACCGTGATCTAATTTTAAAACTAAAACTCCCAAGGGATGGTAAAAAACAGTAATGATGGATTTCAGTTTCCCACCAAACTTCCATCCTCCTCCTTAAGTTACATTATAAAATTAGGCTAATCAACCTTTGAAACAAACAACGCAACTAGTGAGCCATAAGGATCATTTATTCAGTTTTTCTTTGATTCTGATCAATTCTGTTTCTTGTTTTTTCAATATTAACCGATATCTAATGTGTATAAATATGGATGTAATTTCCTTCGTATTAATATAACTTCATGTTTTTCTTTCGCTTTCTCCAGTAAAAAGCCCTAAGTCTCGCAGTGATCAAAAAATTGCATCCGTAGTTCATAGTATGAAACTAGTGAAAGATGTTTGCAAAATGAAAGCCATCTTATGATAGAAATTTAATTGCACTAATTATTCTTACCAGTTGCCCATCATTCTGAAAACAGTATTGGTGTTCCAAAATGCTCAGGATATATGAACTGGATGAAGGTATCGTGAGCAAAACCAACAAGCTCCATTTTTCAGAATGAAAGAGCAATGAGCTTCATCCTGTTACAAAACTGACAGGCAAAAAGAAAACATAAAAAAAAAAAAGTTCAAAAATCAGTCCAGAAAATATAACTAGACGTATGACCATCATAATAAGTTACCTGCTCAGTCCAAAATTGGGCACTTGGAGAGCGAAATTTTCTAACACCTGTTGAGCTGACATTGGCGATCAATTCTCTATATTCTAAATATTCTTCGAACGGTGGAGGGAGAGGATTCAAGGTCGGCTTTTCACATCCTGCAGTGAATTACGAACCTCAAATTTAAAATTCAAACCAAAAACCAACACAAGGAGAAAGAAAAAACTAGAAGTAATGTATGCCAAGTTTTCAACACATAAACACGTAGTATATTCTGAGTTACCCTCTTTCAACATTTGCACGTCCGATCCTTCGGAAAACCTGGGGTTTTCTTTACTGTTCTTTTGTTCCCTTCCCAGATGATCTCTGCAGGCCCTTCTTCTTCCACATATTCCCAATCATCACCATCGTCCCGGTTATGCTCCCCATTGTCAACCTGTCAATCGACCTTTAAAAAAGGAATGCCAATATTTTCTGTGCAGAAGCTATTCGACTACGCAATCCAATATTATCTATGCAAAAGCTATTCGAATGCCCCGAACCTGCGTGAGATTTTGGAGCGACATCAGGCAAAGGAAGGAAGCAAGGAGCTTCACCACCGCGTCGCTCCATACAAAGGCGCACTACCACCTCCGATCTTCTCCCTCTCGAAGCTGATGATCCCGCCCGACTCCACAATTCAATATACCCAATCTCCACGTGGAACCCTAGACTCCCTCCTCGCTCTCAGCCACGATCTCCTAAAGGCGGTTCCTCTTTTTCGTCTTTACTCAGGCTCCTGACATGGGTGTCTTTACTCAGGCTCCTGACGTGGCTCCTAGACTCCCATTTCAAGTACGTGAGGACGTGAGCCACGGCGTTGCGAGGTGGTTACCGAAGAGAAAGGGATTCGATAAAGATTTGAGGACGTGAAGACGTGAATCTCATTTCAAGTACCGTTTTCTTTTCTGCGTGTTGCTTTTCCTATTTTTTTTTTAAATATAAAATCTTTAGGTTTATAAATTATGACTAACTGAAAAATTTGAAAAATATATGCTAGAAGTAAACGGGCTACGGACCAACCCAAGCATTTGGAGAAAAAAAGAAGAATGGGAAATTACGATCAGAATGAGTGTTAAATTATATTTCGAATTTGAGCTCACATACCAAATCAGATTTGAATTGGATAATGTAAATTAGGAATATTAACGGAATCCTCTTTTAAAAATTGTTATCATGGCATTATCCATTGATGGACGTGTAAAAATTGTTGATCTTTGAAATGGCACACATATAATAGGGTTTCTTTGGCAAAAATTGTGAGCCGCTATAAATTTTTCGTACCATGAGTTTACACTAAACCAAGTTATTAATTTGGAATCTTTTTTTTTGGTTAGGGCTTAAATTTTTAGGAGTGAAAATATTCAAGCATGTGAGCAATTATAACTCTAATTCTCCAATTATTAATGGATTATTTGCTATTATCTCTTCCATGGATGTAGATAGCAAACCACATAAATATTTCATGTCCTTTATTATTCTTCATTTATTTTCAGATTCTCTCTGCATGGACTTCTTTGCAAGATTATGTCATTTTCACTTAGTATTTCAACAATGAGAAATTATGTAGCAATGTTAGTTGGGGCTTGCAATTATTTTCCATATTTATTTTGTAGTAAACTAATTTAAAATGTTAATAAAGAACGGCAAACGTTTAATTTCTTTAAAAGTTCTAGTCTAGAAACTATAATTGGGAGTTACGCCTGACTTAACAATTATGATAGACTTTCAAGTCTACCAAATAGCATTATTATAGAGTTACTTATAGATTTCATGGACTAGCACGTAATGAATATTTTTGCCCTTTAGCCGTGAAGCATGGATGGATCCCTACTGAATGTTTCTGTCCATGAGTGCTGGAAGAAAGGATCGATTTGTCAAGAAAATAGGTAATGAATCTCTACAAAGCTTTAAGAATTAGAGGTGAATAATATAGAAAATATTGGACTGTTTATAAGGGCCATGTCACTAACTAACACGGTGTGTATTTTTTAGTAAATTCATTAAAAATTTAATACTTATCACGCCTATCCTCTTTTCTATATCTCTTCCTCCTTCAACCAGCCACCGCCCTGCCCCAAGCTTCCACACTTCTCTTGGCTATCTTCACCAGCAAATCATCGATGACGCGTCTAGGCCAACCACCGTCTCCATCGTCTTCGTTGCCGGCTCCATCTCCATCGTTTTCGTCATCAAGGCCATCCATGCGCCCTATGCATGCCTCGTGCACGTGCTGTTTACATTCCAAATACATTTTCTAGAAGACTTCCAGCAAAAGATTAATGAGAATTTTCCCCTCAGAATTTTGGGCTAGAAGACTTCTAGCACGTGTTGTGTCCTCCTTTTTTTAAAAAAAAATTAAAATTAAAAAATGGAAAGATGGCTTGAAATGGAGACCTAGATTTAGCTTAGTTTCAAAGCATACGTATAAATAAGAGATATTAATGAATACTTTTGATATAATTTAGTTTTAGTAAATTGATCTTTTGGATGAGAAATTTGATTCACTTTGAATTTAGCTTATAATTTGTCTGACACTTTATTATTTTTGCTTCATTAATTTTGCTTTCTTACACTTTACTTTTTTTTGGGCCATTCTTACACTTTTGTTTATGGTTGATCATTGCACTCTCGGGATTTTTTTTTTTAATATATATTTAAGATGTGCTTCTATTGTCAACCAACGCAAACGTAAAATTCAATCTTTTGCCATTGAATAATATTTAAAGTAAACCGTGGCAATCGATTTCTAACCTATTGATAAGATCGCACATTAGTCTTAATGTTACTTGTACTTGGTAAATTTATCTATAGTAATGTAAATGATTTTCATATCATTAAAATTAAAAACATATTATTTTGGTCGCGTTCTTTTCATTGGTGTAATATCAACAAAAATCAATCAACCGAACCAAATAATGGTTAACCAAAAGAAAGGTATACGGGGCAAACAGAATATTATCTTATATGAGTAATCTATCTAATCAGGAGTGCATAATATTAGCTTAGGTGGAGCCCAGATGGCCACTATTTTTTCAATATAGAATCCATATTTTGTAAGATGTTGATTTCTCTTTACTCTAACAAGAAATTGTATTTTACATAGTTAACAAGTTGAATAAAAAAATGAGCTTCCGTCCTTCTGTTTAGCAACAACTATCATTCTCATAAAAAGACTATAGAGATGCAGTGAAGCATATACAATTAAAAAGGTAGTGAAACGCTCACGCAACCATCTCCCAAATTTTCTAGTATTATAAACGCAAAATATCCAATTATCTAAAAACAAAAAAATAAATAACTTTTAAGGCCTGTTTGTTTATTTCTGTTTCTGTTTCTTGGAACACAAATTTCTCTTCTTTTGTTCCGTGTAACAAAAAAAGAACAAAACACGTTTGTTTACACTTTTGTTCCCGGGAACAAAAAACCTATTTTTTATTTTATTTCCGGAACACAAAACAAAAAGTAGAAAACTCGTTTCTTGTTCCCTAGAACAATTCCGAGAAACACTTGTTTTTTCTTCTTCTTTTGGCTGGTCACGGCCTCGGCCATGGCTGGCGTCGTCGTCCGAGGGCCAACGACCTCACGGAGTGTCGTCGGCCCTCGACGAGGCTTGGCCTCACCTAGGCTAAGTGAGCTCAAGCTCGCCTAGATCAAGCGAGGCCGAGGTTGCCTAGCCACTGGCAATGCTTGGCCTCACCGAGCCACCGCCAAGTAGGCGTCGCCCAGCAATGGCCCGGTGAGGCCGAGCCTCATCGGTGGCCTCGGTGGTCAGGCGAGGTCATCGACGAGGCTTGACCTCGTGCAAGCGATGTGAGGTTGGCCTCGCCTTGGCCTAGCGAGGCCGAGCTTTGGCCGGTTGGCGACCAGCCAAAAGGAAGAAAGAAGAAACAAAGAAAAAAAAGAAAAAAGAACAAATAAAAAGAGGAAAAAATATTTAAAATATTAAAAATTAAAAGAAACAAAAAAATTATACAAGTTTACCAAACTTATTTCTGTTTCTGGAGTAGAAATTTTGTAATTACCAAGCGCGTTTTTATACTTAGAAATTGTTCCCCGAAATAGAAAAAAAATTATTTTTTAAAAAAAATTATTCCCGGAACATAAACGCGACAAACATGCCCTTAATATCTCAAACCATTGTCTATTACTGTTTGAATAAAGAAATTTTTAAGTTCACGGACATATGAACTCATCTACATTAAATCTCATACCAAATTAACTTGGGGAAACAGTCTCTTCTATGGAGTAACGAGTGTTCAAATAAAAAGAATCTGAGAACTGGAGATTCAGATATGATATTTTGAAAAAGTTACAGAATGAAAGTATTAATATAATTTGATATTCTGGAACATACTTATGCTCCATTCTTTTAAACATATCAGTTTTCTTTTTGGTGTGTTTCATAATGCGAAGATGCTTTTTAGATAAAAAAAAAAATTTATACGGACAGATTTTCTAAATGGGAAGAGTAGGTGAGAAGCTTCAAATCAGAATCTCTTATCAGATATCGAAGTGTTTACATTAAATAAGAAAAGATCGAAGACAATAGACAAGATAAAGAGAGAGAAAATGGAAAAGGCCGATTTGTTTTTTGTTTTTGTTTTTTGGTAATAAAAGTCAGTTCTATTAGTGTTTCAGTGTATGCATATGTGTGGAGGACAAACTTCTTTACTTAAGTCTTCGTCTCCAATCTTCCTTTTACCTTGACGGCTCTCGATGGATAGAACGAAAAAGTATGTACATTAGAAAATAGAGAGAAGACCTTAGCCATATCTATATAGGCATGTCTAATGAACCCATCTATCACTGGTCACTACTAGAACGCTATGCTTATAGTAAGCCCTCCTACCACATCTTTACTAGACCAAGATGTGTAAATCCAAATATAATTCGGTAATATAATTTTACTTAAGTTTTCATGCATTGCCTAATATATTGTAAAAGCCTGTTCAAATGCACCAAATCCAATTATTAAGTTGAACAAGACGTGTAGCCCTGAATATTATTGTTAGGTGGTGGTTGACTGAGCTTGCTGCGTGACAGTTTTCCAATCGAAACCAAATCAAGACATAATCTTAGGTTTCAGTAACTTTAAAATGGGAACTCCAAAATATAATAAAAAAGTTAACGTCGACTGCATCAACTTTCATAATTATTAGGTGGGTAAAATCATTGACGTTTTCAGCAAGCTTGATTTCACATGGCAGCGACCATTGTAACATTACCTACTCAGTGATAAACCGAGTCCAATTTATAGTTCATCTAGAGCCCACACATGAAGATTCCAAACCACCAAAATCAATGAAAAATCACGAAGCACGTAGAGCATAACCAAATTGGAAACGACAGAGCATCCGCACACAACTAGAACGATGTAATTTCCTCCATAACCTTTGGACTGGACTACAACACAAGCCACGATATATCTACAAAGTGTCTAGTAATGCAAAACTATGACCTTATATTCAACTACAGCATCGCCAGTGGTGAGGTTGAGAAAGTACGTCTTCGCCGTCACGACCCCACTTGCCAGCCGGAAAACGCCAGTCCCACCAACGACAGGCATCTCCCGATAGGTCTCGAGTGCCGGATTGTGGCCCAATATGCTCAGGGTGCTGCCGTTGTACTCCGGGGTCGTGAATACGAGGTTCATGTTCATGTGCAGGGCCGTCGACTCAAGCCCAACTGAGCCATAGAACCCCTGTGCCCGGCCAACAAGGGGGACTCTGGCTCAGGGCCCTTGGTCAGCGGGTCGTCGATCATGTTGACCACCCCAAAAAATGAAATAGAAGTGGAGGCGTGTGGTCTTGCGCTTGGCGTGGCTAAGCCTAGTGAACCAGGCGTCCACCTTCACGAGGTCATCCGCCTCGGCACGGGCGAGTGTCGCCACCGTGGCCACCACCAGAGCAAGAGCTGCCACCACCATTGCCGTTAAACCTGGCTTCGCCATCTCTGTATCTCGATCTGAAATCGCTGGGAAAGTGGATACTATTGGAAGGAATTTATAGGCGGAAATGAACCCAGAAAGGAGCCTTCTAAAGAAGACACCTGCAGAGAAAGATGCAACAAAAGAGTGATCGAGACCAATCACTTAACTGGTCGTGCTTTTTCACTAGGGACAGGCTTCATCATGTTGTCTACGTTATGAAACGTGAGTGCAACATATATGGACAGACGTGAGGCTAGGGGTTAATCGGTCATAGGACCAAAATAAATTTTAAAAATCGAAAGATTCACGAGGGACCACCGAGTCAATCACGCGTAAGTACCGACTTTGCATCGTCCTTGAGGTTTTTGATTTGCAAATCGACAATAATAATTTCTTTTTGATCAGAAATTGACTGTTTAAGAGCATGCTTTGCACGAAAGAACGTGTTAGAAAAAGGCATATGAGCTCTGCATATGCAGGGTAGGTGAATGCACAGTAATTTCATTTCACTTGATTTTATCGAAAATTTGAATGTAGGGAAAGCGTTATTAGCATGTTACATTTCTTCAAATCGAAGGAGTATTAACGATGAATGCTCCTTAAGAAAATCGTTTATCCAATGTAAACAAAACGTTCAAACCCAAGATCACCTATACATTACATATTTATTCGGTACACTTGAAAGATTATTCAAATTATTAGCACTTGCCTAATCTACAGATTTGGTTCTGATCAAGCCACTTTACTTTTGGATTCTAATCGAGCCTCTTTACTTAGGTCTTTCTCTCCAATCTCCCTTTACCTAGATCACACTTAGCCATTTGCGTATAATCGCTTCTAGAGAGCCCATCCATCACTGGTTATGGTTAGAACGTCATGCCTATTGTACACCATCCTAACACATTTCTGTTATACGATTATGCAATTGTACTTGAGTTGTCATGCATTGTCTAATATCATACAATGGTCCTGTCTTTCACAAATATAAAGTGATATCGCAATCAATGGCATTGTATATTAATATGGATATCTTCCAATATGCTCTACTCTCTCACGCCAACGTTTATGATTAGAGTTTGCAGCAATGAAGTGTCTTGATTCATGTTACCGGACCCGATTATTGGATATTTTCAATTATTTTGTAGTAAAGTTAATCAAACCCAATCAAATATGTTGGCTTGGGTCAATTAGCGCTATCTAACATAAGCTAGTTGGTGCAATGGGGGAATGTTGACGATAGACTTTTCAATGCAATCCTTCTTTTTCTTTTTCGTTTGGGGGGCGGTAGGCGGTAGGTGTGGGAGCCGATCCAAAGAGAGATAAGCACATTAGTTCAACCACAAATTTTCACCCCATGGAAAAATTGAAATTAAGGTTTTTTTTTTTAATTTAAAATCTTTATGAGAAAGGGCACTCTAATCTATATAACGTTTAAAGCCGAAATTGAGAGAGCGATAGTTACAGTGCTTTCGCTTTTAGCTTAATGATCTGTTGCATACTGGGTTCCTATTCTTACTGGATCTAAATTTCTGCAAATGAATAAAGAGGAACTACATGAATATTCATCCTCTTATTGAATTTAAAATTAATAGAGGATAAACTAGAGAATTTCAACGTAATTTCTTAAATATATTTTTAAAGGGCGAAATTTTTGAGCCAAACATAAAACGCTGTAAACTGTTTTAATAATTAGTCAGTGTTATTTGCAAACGCAAATTGTCCAGTCAAATTAGGATATGTATTCATAATATAACAATTAAACTTGAAATTAGACATTGGTCGATTGGATGGGCTAAATCAAGCGAGTATTTATTAGTATCAAATTCAAAACGGATTTTGTACTTGCTTAAATCAAAGTAAATATTGATCCGGTCACTCAAACTTTTCCGTAATTAGATCCTTGAAGGATTTGAGAACCGAATTACGTTCACGTTCTCTCCGTTGAGTTGGTTATAAGAGAGAGGAAGAGCTAGAGAGAAAGAAAAGGCGTGAAACTAGGTTGTATATTTTCGAAGACTTTAAGAATCCATTTGTGATAACTACAAATTTTGAAAAATAAATGTTAGAAGCTAAAGGCTCCGAACGAACCTGAGCAATTAGAAAAAGGGAGAAACCACAAATTATATTTCAAATTTGAGCCCCCGTACCAAACGGTATTTGAAGTGGATAATGTAAATCAGGAATATCAATTGAATCCTCTTTTGAAATTATTACTGTGGCGTTATGAATTGATAGACATGTATTGTACGCCTTGTGTTTCGTCTCTCCTTCAACGTTCCGTCGTTCCTAGAATCTAACATATCAAAAGGCAGAAAAATTAACATTCAAATAACCATCAACTCCCCAGAAAATATGACATTAACCGCCTCTTATTCAGCCTCCATCCATCTTCAACCTCCACAAGGCAACCATCTCCGTTCACGGGCCTTTCCGACGATGATGCCTCAGTATTGCAGAAGATAGGCAGAATGCGAAGAATTGACAAGGCAAATTCAGGCACTTAATGACATTACCATAGACTAACCATATGAATATCAGTGACTCTCATTTGGAGATAGAGCTATGACTCCTAATGATGGAGAGTGACAATTAATATAGAGAGAAAGTGAAGAGAAATTGGAAAGAAATAAATGAGAATTTTCAATCAAGAAATCTCAGATGTCAGGTCCTAATGATATTTCACAGCAAAGTTACATTCGGTTGCCCATTATACAAAAATGAAATGGACGGCCCAAACTGCACAATTTCTCATAGGAAGCAACAGTGCGTCCATGCTAGCATAGTCCTTTCCCCTCAACTTTAGATTTAATTCCATTAGATTTAATTCCAACTACACTCTGAACTTTTTTTCTTTTATAAAAAAAAAAAAATCCCCAATTTTTATTCTAATCACAAATGTGCTCACACCTTCACTAGTTTCTTCAAGATTACCAATATCAAGAGGCTATTGTTGTTCTATATGAAGGTGGGGTATTGATGAAGATGCCCGCTCTAATAATAACCCTCTAACTTGTCCTGATATTAATAATTTTGAAGAAACTAATCGAGACTATTGAATTTGTGGGCATATTTGGGATTATAGTGAAAGTTTGCAAAAAAATTAAATAATAATAAATTCAAGATAAAATTGAAATTATACATAGAATTAGAGAATTAGGCGACAATAGCATAAAAAAGCCCAAGAGTTGAAGTGTAGAACACACAAGTGGGAACACACTTTGTAAGAGCTTTCAATTTTATATTTTCCTTACAATTTTCAATATCATGCCCATTTACATTTCTCCATACTTTTCCTTTTTATGTAATTCAATATTATACATTTCTAGTCAAATTAGATTTTCTTTTTTAATGCAATTACTTTCCACCACACTCAAATTTCTAAAAACCACCTCCATTCAGACCTCGTCTGACACACTTTTTACGCAAGTGAAGTACCATCAAGCGAACTCAACGCAATCCATTTGTCAAAAGTTCATATCGCCTTGTGACAAGTCATATTTCGTCAATATTTCTGTTGATACTCCAGCAAAAAAATATCTTCCAATATTAGATATATCTATTAATCCTTTTTACAAGGAAAATGATGAGCTAACAAACCATTAGTCTTTAAAAACAAATGTGGCTTCTCCACCACACTTAATTTCGAGAAATTAACTGACTTTCTTGAAAAGTTTGAAATTGGAAAGTTTTATTTGGTGGGATTTCCTCGCATCGTACGCCCACCAATTAAGATTCCTTAAATATGAAGGAAAAAAATTAGAAAACATTTAATTCTAGAGCAAATCAAATATTGAAATATCGATAACCACAAGCAACAAAATAACCTAGTTAGAAGAACTCGCGTATTGCCGGCAACGGTCACTCCTTGGACAACTAAATTGTGCAATTCCTTTTACTTCTGGAAGCTGTAAATACTCACAATAGTAGCAAGTAGCTCATACATCACCATTAAACAAAATGTGTGACATCCATAGATGATAAAACTATATAAATTGGTAAATATAACATGCCAAATTGCCAAGCCCCAACACATAAATGACTAGCTACGATGGATTATGGAAAATGCGGGCACTGCTATGAAGCACTCAAGTTTTCCACGTCGGCACATTGAGTTCACGTCGGCACTACCACGAGACCAGTCGATTTTGGGACTTGTTGCCAGTTCACGTCTCTTCCGGTGGGGCCCACGTCAGGGGTCAACAAGCTTCCACGTCAGCACGTTAACTTCCTCGGTACGAGGTTGGGGGGGACCGTCGGATCTTTTTATTTTTATTTTTTATTTTTATTTTCAGGAGTTGCAAGGTCGCAACGGCTTCCAGCCTCCAACGTGTGAGCCGGAATGCACCCGCCATTGCACCGGGCCCCGCCCCACCCCATGAAGAGGCGCCCGCTAAACTGCGTTCTCCCTTCCAAAGCCTTGGATGCCGTTATCATGGAAATGCCAATATGTCAATAACTACCTTCTCTTTTTGACACGATTTTTCTCCTTTGTTTTTTTTTTTAATTCTTTTATCCATAATTATTTTAGGCTTTTAATTTAATACATATGTACTCTACTCGAGATTCGACATTTTTCTTTTTTTTCTAGAATGACATCATTAACATTCTCTTTTTGCTCGCAACGCAAATGCCGAATAATAAGTATAGCAATCATCGAAGAGAAACACTGATGATGGTCCTTCCATTTTTCGCTCAAATCCAAATTTATCGTCAATCCTAATTGCATATGTTATAATTTTCAACAATTTGTGGAGATGGGTATAGTGATCTCTTAGATGAAAATTATATCATTTGAATTTATTGGCTTGATTTTAATTATTACATTGCATCTTTTATGATTTATAGTGTTTAAGTTCTTATATACATTGGAGCTTTCTAGCCAAACTCTTCTATAAAGATTCATTTTTGAAAGCAATTGCTAATATTTCAATGTTTTCCGCTGTTTTATTAATTTAAAAAAAAAATACATGTATTTGCTTCTTAGACATCTTTTCATCTTTTGATATATATTGATATTTATATACTTATCTGCTTCAAAGCAATAACTTTGTCTCCCTCATTGTAAATATTCGATTGTCTTTGATTCTCTTGGGGAGAAAAAATAGAGTACATTACAATCATAGAGGGAGGGAGGGTGGAGGGAGGTGGTCGCCGTACCGCGGGTATGATCAACGAAGTGCACTAGCAGCTAAGGTAGGAGCAATAAGAAGGACAAGAATTGGAAAGGAAAAAACCGGGAAAAAAAAGGAGAAAAATTGAGGTCACTAACCTAGAAAAAGAAAAGTATAATGTCCGCTGGCTCTAGTGATCGGTTTTAAGGTGAGTCGATTTCAAAAGATTGGAACACTAAATCGAACCGATCGTGTTTGGAAAATAAATGTTTTGGGTAAAACAACAAATTCTTGTTAAATATAAAAGTAGCATAATCTCACTATAATATATATATATATATATATATATATATATATATATATATATATTATATTTGTCAAATAGTTATGTTGGTGTTTGTTCATGTTGAAGATTGTGATTTCAATTTTCTATAGGTGCAAAATAACCACACCATTGCAATCAGCACGAAATTTCAGTCACTGGCTATTCCGGCCAAAATTCTTGAAAAATAATTATTAATTAATTAATTTCGAAAATTAATTAAATAATTCAATTTAATTTCTAAAAATACTAACTTAGGCCAAACTTATTAAATTAAGTACCAATACGGACTCGGAAAAATTCTCGAACCCTTCTAGATAAATAGTACCATTTATTTAGGCCTTAGCTAAACCATGCTAACCACCTAACATGCTCAATTAAATAATTAAACTTCTAGGAACTGGTTCACTAAGCATCGCTTTTGCAGTTAGAAATTAGAAGTATTATAGTTTATGGATGGTGACAACTAATTTTTTCAAAGTCTGTCTTGCATTAAAAAGAAAATTATTTTAGAATTTTTTTTTTAAAAGGGCACATGAGACAAAGATGAATGCACACATGCTCGACTTGAGTTCGAGTTGAACGATGCTCGTCTCCGTGGCCAAATCCTACCTTAGTCCGACATTTCCAAGGTAATGGGAGAGGTCCATCCATTTTTAAGATTTATGCTCAGTGTCAACACTATGTTGCATTAATGAGCTTATGTCTCCCTGAAGTGCACGTACATCAGTTCGAACTAGGACGTTCAGGACTCATTTTCAGTCTATAGCATTATCCTCATGTAATTCGAGTAATCGTTTCGGTCATAACACCATTATATCACGTGTCCGTCGTCTCGAATCCATGATGGATTAGCTTATGTCTCGTCAGGTAATCGCATCTGTAATGCTCGGGATAGCGAATATTCAGGCTCTTTAGGCCGGCCTCAGTCAATCGGACCATTTAGGAGTTGAATTTGCACTCAGAAAAGGGCTGAACCCTACGGTTCATATTCTTTGAAGGTCGCACCACCGGCCTTTGGCCAAGCTTCGGGCCTTGTAATGAGCTCCTGGCGGTCTCGGAGCGTCCCTTATACCTTAGTAGAAGCGTTCATGCCAAAGTCGCATGTTTAGGTCTTAATATAGATTAATCGGCCTTATGACTTATTAGTGGTAAATCGTTGTGTTTAGAGTCATTTAATGTTTCCATAAAAAAAAAAGTCATTAAAATGTTTATTCGTGCTATACAAAATGATAAATGAAAAAGTACATTTTTTATACCAAACTTGGCAATTCATTTAGGGTTTAATTGCATTTAAATATCATGGATTAATTTTTAATGCCTAAAAAATAATTTTCATTAACTTGCATAACACATAGGTATTGAGAGCTCTTGCATTGCTAGTGTTAAAATTTATAATTTAAAAAAAATCTTATAATTAGTTATGAAAATTTTCTTTTTCTAAAAAAGAAAAGCGAGGCCATGGTTCAAGATGCTTTTTTCCTTGTCGAGTCTTGCTCGGTGCCTACATGGTGTTGGGGTTTGTTCGATAAATGTTGGCGAGGTCATAAGGGACAGTGGATGATGGTCCGGTGGTGATGGACTGACATAAGCTCACGGTGGAGTCTCGGTTACGCGTTGGAGTTTACGTTCAATCTTCAGTTTCTTTTTGTTTTGCAAATAGGAAGGAGCAAGGAGACGAGGTGAGGCTGAGTAAGGTGGCCATTTTACTTGGTGTGTTGGGCTTAATCAGTTTAGCGGTCTTAGGTTTTCTGGTCTCATTCAACTGGATTTGATTAGATAGAGCGGGTTGAATTTGATGGTTTCCGGAAGATTTTGGTGTGGTCGGCCGAAGAAGACACAAAGGAGAGAGCGTCTAAGGCAGGACGATAGCAACGGTAGAGGGGAATTTTTAGTGACCTAGGCTGGTCATGGTTTCAAAGGAGGCCCGGGCCTGTGCTTCATAATTATGGGCTGAGTATTTGTCTTGGTTGGAAATGGGTTGAGCGTGGTTTTAGCAAAAGTGGGCTGAATCGCACTTAAAAGAATAGGATTCGAACTGAGTAGAATGGGTTAGGAAATGGCCACCGTGGGCTTCGTGTGTTGAACTCTGACTTGGGCTGGAGAGGTTCTAATTGAAAGAGTTTTTCTTGTAAGCCCGAATTGCCCGTTTAGCCCGAACCCATTGGAGTCCAGGTGGGACCAGCGGCAGGCCGTGTTTTGGGGAGGGCCCAAGCCCGAATCCCTTTTTTCGGAATTAAATATTTCTGTTAATATTATTTTAAAAAAATTTAAAAATTGAAAAAATTCCGAAAATTTTTAGGCTTTAGGAAAAGGCTTAAGAATTAGTTTTTTGGAGTAATCTTCTCTTAAAATGTGTGAAAATCATTAATCCAAAAAATTGTTCTTAGAATTTAACAAGCTCTTAGATTATATTAAGTTGCAATTTGTGCATTTCCATTTCAATTATCATTGGATCTAGTTAGGAATGTCATTTTTCTAATCTCTTAGTGTTAGATTCTTGTTTATACTTGCAAGTTATTTAATATTTTTTAGTCTCTAATTGTTATTTTAATGATTGCGCACTCGCATGATCATCTGATATATTAATGAATAAGTTTAAAATTAATCCAGACTATCTAAGAGACATCTTCTTGAATTGAATAAGTTCGATTCTAGTTTATACTTGCAAGTTATGTAATGTTTTCTTGGTCTCTAATTGTTATTTTAATAATTGCGCACTTGCATTATCATTTCATATGTTAATGAATAATTTTAAAATTAATTCAGACTATCTAACTGACATTTTCTTGAGTTAAATAAGATTAGGCATCGAAATGGCACTAATTGATTAACTAGACTCTCTAAGTGGGTGGGAAGTGAGGTATAATTTCTTGATTTCTATTCGACTCTAGTAGCCTAATAGCCTGTCTCTTGGGCAATTCCCCTAAACACGTCATCCTTTCCCTTCCGAATGAAAATGATAGATAGTGACATACATTAATTACCATTTTTAGCAATACTTAAATTCATACCTATTTATGACCAACAAAAAAATCATATCCAATTGCATATTAAAGTCAAATTTATGATGCATTTGGTATTTATTTAGTGAAATATAGGTTGCGTAATTTTTTTTCCGATTAATTAGGTTATGATAGTTTGATAAAAAGGAAAATATGACAAAAAATGATTAAAAAAAAGGAAAGGCAAAAAAGTGAAATTTGGCATCTGGTGTAAAAATTATGTATTGCATTTTCTTTCGTGGGTAGTTGAATTTAGGTTTTGGGTTTCTAGCGTCGAACAATGTTTTGAACAATGTTTTCTACGAAGTCTTTGCTTAGTCGTGGAAGAGCAACAAGCTGCAATCAGGAATTTTCTTATATTTTTACCATACAAATTTCGTCTTGTTGTTTATACTCTAGGATAAATTTTGTTGAGTGTCTCGCAGTGATTGACTATCCAATTACCTGACTTTCTATTTCATCTTGCTGTTTCTCCAGTTTGAGTGATGGACGACGACGGTAGCTTGCGGGTGTCAGTGGATTAGCTTTATGGGAAAGAGGATATCATTGCATTGTGTTGCGTTGAATATATATATAGTTATTTAAGTTTAGACGATAAGAATATATTAAAATATTGTTTTGAGTTTATGTTTCCTTAAAAGTGTTCCTCTCGGCTTGCTAAAAGACTTACATTGCAATGTGGATGTTAGGTTGGAGCAACTTTTTTCATTTTCCTTCCAAAGTTTTAAATCAATTGAATCGATGTGAAGTTACTTTAGATTTTGAGTGTTATTTCTTGCTTTGAAATGTAATACAACTTGTGCAACTTGTTATGCTACGAATTCGCCTTTACTTTCTCAACTTGTTCTATTAACATAGTTAGGCATTTCGTTTTGGCCCATTGATTTTAACTTGATGATTTGATCATTCAACTTTGCAGGACATGCTTTGGTAATAAATTTTGTAGCTAATTACCTAAATTGAAAGTTTTGATATATATGGTCAAATGAATTATGGTAATCAAATTAGTCAGGATCCTTAGGTGCAATTTCATTTGCCCTTAGCCTTCTCTTCCCCAACTTTTTCTCATTCTATATTTCATTAATCAAGTTAAATAGGCTTAAAGATTGAATATAAGTTGTTGAATAGATTGAATATGTTAAAAATGAAATGTAAATTGTCAAATAGGCTAAAGATAGAATGTAAGTTATTAAATAGGTTAAAAATGGAATTAAGTTATTGAATAATATGAATAGGTTAAAGATAAAAGTAAGTTTGTTGAATATGTTGAATAGGTTAAAGATGAAATCTAAGTTGTTAAATAGGTTAAAGATGGAATATAAATTGTTGAATAGTTTGAATATGTTAAAGATGGAATGTAAATTATTGAATATGTTGAATAGGTTAAAAAAAGAATATAAATTGTTGAATATGACTAGAACGGCAAAGAAAGAGACAGTTTTGTGAGAACCGGAACAGCGTCCTTTTACTTCTAATACTGTTAGGCTCCATTATTACATAGTTACAGATAAATTTTTTATTTTCTCTCACCCTTTTGTAGCAGTAGCTTGCCATAGACAAAATTTTTATTTTCTTAATTAACCACCTCAGCAAAATCCAAAATAACAAAAAAGAAAAAAATCAACAAGCTGAATTTTTTAATTATAAAAAGGTAATATTTTTAATTATAAAAAAAGCAACAAACGCTCCGAAAGATGGTATTTACAGTGTAGGAGCCGTTCCCTCTATTTTACCTCTCTATTTTTGTATACGTGACTCCTCTCTTCATTTTTCACCATCTCCCCATTTTTATTATTATGATAGACAATGATGAGACTTTTCGAATTCTTGAAGAAAAGAAGAATGACGAGATTCAAGAAGAGAGAAAGAAAAATAAAGAATGTAAGCATTGATGTCGTTTTGCTCATGAATTTAGAGGTAAGCTTTGCCGTCATCTTGCTTATAAAATTAGAGATAACAAAGATGACAATGATGCTGCTGGGAAGGAAGTTGCATGGGAGACACCAAGTATGAATAAACCACGGATGAAAGTACCTTCGCAACTCAAGTTTTTCTAGGAAGATGAGGAACTAGAATTAGCACCAAAATCCTGTGAAGATATAGAGATTGATAAGTTGTTAAGCAAAATGGAAGCTTCTCTTAGAGTCAGAGAAGATGGTTCTCCTAGAGAACTTTATTCAAAACCCAGGTAAATATCAAATATGAGTAATATAAATTTTATTGTTATTCTTTGGCTCTTTTGCATTGATATTACATTTTCTTAGTTTGGAAATATTTTAGAGTAACATTGCTAGGGCATAGATAAAAAAAAATAACTTTCTTGTAATTGTAACTAGTACTACTAGGACGATGTGCGAGATACTGCTGGGAATAGTATCAAGTCTAACGCCATTGAGTACGGGGAAATTCATACGGCGATAGCGGCTTCTCTTTTCCAAACCATGCCCTAGAGCCTCAACAAGAAGGACGATGACAGTGATGAACCAATTCCGACAAAGCTTGGTCATCCTTGCGAAAGCAAAAGCGTTACAGTGAAGCAGGTCATGCTTCTAATTCAAAGCTCAACCGATTTATATATGAAATTTGCTTCCACCCGAGGACGAGTGGCAACCTATTTCGGATTAAGAGTTGTAGTCACGTGTACTGTATTCATTGCGTTGCTAAGTATGTAGTTACTTATAGATTGCCCTATTTCAGGCTATGGCAGCATTATGGAATCGGAGTATAGCAAGTTGATTCTTCCTCTAGAGGTGTTCGATTGCTGGAGGATAGCATTATGCGAGGCAAGGATTTTAGAGAAAGAGAAGTTTTACTACTCACATAAAGATTGCTCGGCATTATTGATCCACGACCAAGGCGTGATGGTGGTGATGGAATCAGAGTGTCCGAATTGTCGGAGATTATTCTGTGCATAGTGTAACGTGCCGTGGCATGCAAGGATAAATAGGTTAAAGACGAAATATAAGTTGTTGAACAGTTTGAATAAATTAAAGATGTAATGTAAGATGTTAAATATGTTGAATAGGTTAAAGATTGAATAGAAGTTGTTAAATAAGTTAAAGATAGAATATAAGTTACTGAATAGTTTGAATAGGTTAAAGATTGAATAGAAGTTGTTAAATAAGTTAAAGATAGAACATAAGTTACTGAATAGTTTGAATAGGTTAAAGATGGAATGTAAGTTGTTAAATATATTGAATATGTTAAAGATGTAAGTTAAATTGTTAAATAGGTTAAAAATGGAATATAAGTTGTTAAATAGTTTAAATAGGTTAAAGATAGAATGTAAATTGTTGAATATGTTAAATATGTTAAAGAGGGAATATAAGTTGTGATCTAATATAAGTTGTTGAATAGTTTGAATAAGTTAAAGATGGAATGTAAAATGTTAAATATGTTGAATAAAATAAAAATAGAATATAAGTTGTTAAATAGGTTAAAGATAGAATATACGTTGTTGAATAGTTTGCATGGGTTAAAGATAAAATGTAAGCTTTTTTGGATTTTATAGTTATGTATTTTGGTTTGGGCTTAAGAATAGTCATAAGAAGAAGAAATCCTACCCCTTGACTAAACAGGAAAGGGGCATAAAAGGAGTGGGGCTGGGGCAAGAAGGAATTTATTTTCAACTGGAGCTTTAAATCTTAGAAAAAGAAAAACACAACTCCAAATGAGCTATAAACATTTTAATCGATTCAATTATATACTTTAATTTTTTTTTTTTTTCATAATTCTTGTATGGCTTTCCGATCAATCATACACTCATATTTTGTAATCTTTATTGCGTGGGCCTATCTCCTTTTAATTTTCTAGCTATTTAATAAATTGTTTGAAAATTAGAGTGTTTTTTATCCTTTGTGCATTTTGATTTGACTTTGGAATGCATCAAAGGTGTTCTATTTTTTTAATTTTAATGTACATTTCATTTGTTGTTGATAATGGACAAACTTTGAGTACATGGATGAGAGATATGTATGTGAGATATGTATATGAAATATGTATGTGAGCGTTTGATAAATTCTAGCAAGCATTCTCATTTCTGTTGGACCTCTTCAACTCCAAACTGCTCTCGTTAATTTTAAGAAACGGCATAGGTTTATAAAAGTTTATTTTTGCAAAAAATAGAAAATGCAAAGAGAGAGAAAAGAATAAAGCCCGTGCACACACATGCACGACACATGCACATGCCCATCATTCCTCTCTCTTCTGTTATTCTCTCACCATAGAGGTCGAGGTTGTTAAAAATAGGTGTTTGCAACCTCAAAGAGAGAGAGACCTAAAGAAGAGCAAGGCAATCTTGAGGACATGTTGGCTCTCTGATGTGCTCTTTTTATGGTCGCTTTCTTCTTATATTTATCTTGTTGAGGTGGGCTTGGAGGAGTGCATTGTTATTATTCGAAACGAAATGGACGTAAGTATATTTCCGGCTTGACTAGATCCATTTTTGTTGTGACCTAATGAGCGAGCGCACAAATTTTCCGGTGGTCTGTGTTTTGTGTTGTGACAATCTTTCGTGGGGAGATTCTAGCATTGATTTTATAGGTGGCTTTGAGAAGACGATTGGTTTGCTTATTAGGTTCTTACGATTTGCTTCAGCTTCATTTAATACTTTATCACCACGTTGTTGGCTTTGTTTGATACTCCATCACTACGTTGTTACTTCCACTATGAGGATTTTAATAATTGATTTGATATAACTTTAGTCTTGTTTAGTTTTTATGGGATTATATTTTAGAATGTTTTCATTTCTTATAGATACTTTTATATCATTGACCATTTGATTTTTTGTAGGTCTTTCTTTATATTGTGAGGTTATCATTTTTTTATTGAGGCTTTCTACCTTCCAAGGTTGAGGCTAGCAATCATGGCAAACAAGCCAAACGATTGTAGATCTAACATATTTGACATTAATTTGTAGTTATTGTAATCAAACTAATCATGATCAAAGAGATTATTGTAACCAAACTAGTTAGGGTGCCTACACGCAATATCATTTGCACTCAGCCTTCCATTCCCCAACTTTTTCTCACTTTATATTTCATCGATCAAGTTAAATAGGTTAAAGATGTAATATAAGTTGTTGAATAGATTGAATATGTTAAAGATAGAATGTAAGTTGTTAAATAGGTTAAAAATGAAATATAAGTTGTTGAATAATTTGAAGAGGTTAAAGATAAAATGTAAGTTGTTGAATATGTTGAATAGGTTAAAGATGAAATCTAAGTTGTTAAATAGTTTGAATAGGTTAAATAGTTTGATTAAATGTAAATTGTTGAATATGTTAAATATGTTGAATAAGATAAAAAATGGAATGTAAGTTGTTAAATATGTTAAAGATAAAATATAGGTTGTTGAATAGTTTGAATAGGTAAAAAATGTAATGTAAGCTTTTTCGGATTTTATAGTTATGCATTTTGGCTTGGGTTTAAGAAGTCCTAAAAAGAAGAAATCCTACTCCTTGGCTAGATAGGGAGGAAGCATAAAAGGAGTTGGGCCGGGATAAGAAGGAATTTATTTTCAACCGGAGTTTTAAATCTTAGAAAAAGAAAAACATAACTCCAAATGAGTTATAAACATTCTAATCGATTCAATTATATACTTTAATTATTTTTTTTCTTTTTTTCATAGTTCTTGTATGGCTTTCCAATCAACCATATGCTCATATTTTGTAATATTTATTGCATGGACCTGTCTCTTTTTAATTTTCTAGTTATTTAATAAATTTTTTGAAAATTAGAGTGTTTTTTATTTTTTGTGCATTTTGACTTGGCTTTGGAATGCGTCAAAGGTATTCTATCTTTTTAATTTTAATTACATTTGATTTGTTGTTGGTGATGGACAAATTTTGAATATAAGGACGGGACATGTATGTGAGATATGTATATGAAAGCGTTTGATAAATTCTAGCAATCATTCCCATTTTTAGTGGACCTCTTCAACTTTAAACCACTCTCATTAATTTTAAGCAATCGACATAGGTGTATAGAAGTTTATTTTTGCTAAAATAGAAAGATGCGAAGAGAGATAAAAGAAAAAGAAAAGAATAAAGCCGTGCACACACATGCACGACACATGCACATGCCCATCATCCCTCTCTCTTCTGTCATCCTCTCACCATAGAGGTCGAGGTTGTTAAAAATAGGCGTTTGCAACCTCAGAGAGAGAGACCCAGAGAAGAGCGAGGCAATCTTGAGGACATGTTGACTTTCTGATAGGTGTATATAGAAGTTTATTTTTGCTAAAATAAAAAGATGCAAAGAGAGAGAAAAGAAAAAGCAAAGAATAAAGCCGTGCACACACATGCACGACACATGCACATGCCCATCATCCCTCTCTCTTCTGTCATCCTCTCACCATAGAGGTCGAGGTTGTTAAAAATAGGCGTTTGCAACCTCGAGAGAGAGACCCGAGAAGAGCGAGGCAATCTTGAGGACATGTTGGCTTTCTGATAGGTGTATATAGAAGTTTATTTTTGCTAAAATAAAAAGATGCAAAGAGAGAGAAAAGAAAAAGCAAAGAATAAAGCCGTGCACACACATGAACGACACATGCACATGCCCATCATCCCTCTCTCTTCTGTCATCCTCTCACCCTAGAGGTCGAGGTTGTTAAAAATAGGCGTTTGCAACCTCGGAGAGAGACCCAAAGAAGAGCGAGGCAATCTTGAAGACATTGAGAACATGTTGGCTTTCTGATAGGTGTATAGAAGTTTATTTTTGCTAAAATAGAAAGATGCAAAGAGAGAGAAAAGAAAAAGAATAGAATAAAGCCGTGCATACACATGCACGACACATGCATATGCTCATCATCCCTCTCTCTTCTATCATCCTCTCACCATAGAGGTCAAGGTTGTTAAAAATAGACGTTTGCAACCTCAGAGAGAGAGAGACCCAGAGAAGAGCGAGGTAATCTTGAGGACATTGAGGACATGTTGGCTTTTTGATTTGCTCTTTTTGTGGTCGCTTTCTTCTTACCTTTATCTTGTTGAGGTGAGTTTGGAGGAGTGCATTGTTATTATTGTTATTGCTATTCATGGAACGAAACGAAATGGACGTAACTATATATCCAACTTGACTAGATCCATTTTTGTTGTGACTTAGCGAGCAAGCGCACGAATTTTCTGGTGGTCTGTGTTTTGTGCTATGACGATCTTCTACGGGGAGGGTCTTGCATGATTTTAGAGATGGCTTTGAGAAGACGGGTGGTTAGCTTATTAGGTTTTTACGATTTGCTTTGGCTTCGTTTGATACTCCATCATCACATTGTTGGTTTCATTTGATACTCCATCACCACGTTATTACTCCCACCAGGAGGATTTTACTAATTCATTTGATATAACTTTAGTTTTGTTTAGTTTTTATGGGATAATATTTTAGAAGGTTTTCATTTCTTATAAATACTTTCATATTCTTAACCATTTGATTTTCGGTAGGTCTTTATTTATATTGTGAGGTTATCATTTCTTATTGAGGCATTTCACCTTCTAAGGTTGAGGTTGGCAACCATGACAAACAAGTCAAATGATTGTAGATTTAATATCTTTGGCATTAATTTGTGGTTATAGTAATCAAACTAATCATGGTCAAAGGAATTATGGTAATCAAACTAGTCAAGGTGCTCAGGCGCAATATCATCTGCCCTCAGCCTTCCATTCCCTAACTTTTCCTCACTTTATAATTCATAAATCAAGTTAAATATGTTAAAGATGGAATGTAAGTTGTTGAATAGATTGAATATGTTAAAGATGGAATGTAAGTTGTTGAATATGTTAAAGATGGAATGTAAGTTGTTAAATAGGTTAAAAATAAAATATAAGTTGTTGAATAGTTTAAATAGGTTAAAGATAAAAGGTAAGTTGTTGAATATGTTAAATAGGTTAAAGATGAAATCTAAGTTGTTAAACAGGTTAAAGATGTAATATAAATTGTTGAATAGTTTAAATATGTTAAAAATGTAATATAAATTGTTGAATACGTTAAATATGTTAGAAAGGGAATGTAAATTGTTGAATATAACTATAACGGCAAAGAAAAATGCAATTTTGTAAGAACCGGAGCAGTGTTTTTTTACTTTTAATACTGCTAGGCTCTATTATTACATAGCTATAGATAAAACTTTTATTTCCTCTCCCTTTTGTAGTAGTAGTTGTCGGCCATAGACGAAATTTTTATTTTCTTAATTAACCACCATAGCAAAATAAAATAAAAAAAGAAAAAAAAAACCAACTGAATTTTTTTTAATTATAAAAAGGTCATTTTTTTAATTATAAAAAAAGCAAGAAACACTTAAAAAGATAGTATTTATAGAGTATGAGCCGTTCCCTCTATTTTAACTTTCAATTTTTTGTATTTTAACTTTCAATTTTTGACTTCTCTATTCATTTTTCACTCTCTCCCCATTCTTATTATTATTATGGATAACAATGAGACTTTTCGGATTCTTGAAGAAGAAGAGAAGAATAATGAGATTCAAGAAGAGAGAGAAACAAATAACGTAAACATTGCCATCGTGTTGCTCATAAATTTAGAGGTAAGTATTGCCGTCATCTTGCTTATAAAATTATAGATAACGAAGTTGACGGTGATGTTGTTGGGACACTAAGCATGACTGAGCCATGGATGAAAGTGTCTCTACAACTCAAGTTTTTCTAGGAAGATGAAGAACTAGAACTAGCACCAAAATCCCGTGAAGAGTTAGAGATTGATAAGTTGTAAAGCAAAATGGAAACTTCTCTTAAAGTCGGAGAAGATGGTTCTCCTAGAGAATTTTCTCTCAAACCTTAGGTAAATATCAAATATGAGTAATATAGATTTTATTGCTATTCTTTGGTTTTTCTGTATTGATATTGCGTTTTCTTAGTTTAAAAATATTTTGAAGTAACATTGCTAGGGCATAGATAAAAGAATAAATTTCTTGTAATTGTAATTGGTCTTATCGAGACGACGTGCGAGATGCTGCTGGAGATAACACCAAGTCCAATGCTACTAAGGATGAGGACATTCATAAGGTGATAGCGGCTTCTCTTCTCTGAACCATGCCCTAGAGCCTCAATGAGAAGGACGTTGACGGCGATGAACCAATTTTGAGTGAAGCTTGTTCATTCTCGCGAAAGCAAAAACCCTACTGTGAAGCAAGTCATGCTTCTAATTCTAAGCCCAACCGATTTATATGTGAAATTTGCTTCCACCCAAGGACGAGTGATAACCTATTTCAGATTAAGGGTTGTAATCACATGTACTGCATCCATTGCGTTGCTAAGTACATAGTTTCAAAGTTTGACAATAACGTGACACTTATAGATTACCCTGTCTCGAGCTGTGGCAGTATTCTGGAACTGGAGTATTATCGGTTGATACTCCGTCCAAAGATGTTTGATTGTTGGGGCATAGCATTATGCAAAGTAGGGATTTTAGAGGAAGAGAGGTTTAACTGCTCACATAAGGATTGCTTGGCATTGTTGATCCGCGAACGAGGCGCAATGTTAGTGATGGAATTGGAGTGTTCGAATTGCTGAAAATTGTTCTATGCACAATGCAACGTGCTATAGTATGCAAGGATAAATATGTTAAAAATGAAATATAAGTTTTTGAATAGTTTGAATAAGTTATAGATGGAATGTAAGCTGTTGAATAGGTTGAATGGGTTAAAGATTGAATATAAGTTGTTAAGTAAGTTAAAAATGGAATATAAGTTATTAAATAGTTTGAATAGGTTAAAAATTGAATGTAAGTTGTTAAATATATTGAATATGTTAAAGATGTAATATAAATTATTAAATAGGTTAAAGATAGAATAAGTTGTTAAATAGTTTAAATAGGTCAAAGATATAATGTAAATTGTTGATATGTTGAATAGGTTAAAGATGGAATATAAGTTGTTAAATAGGTTAAAGATGTAATATAAATTGTTAAATAGTTTGAATATGTTAAGGATGTAATGTAAATTGTTGAATATGTTATAAGTTGTTAAATAGGTTAAACACAGAATAGAAGTTGTTGAATAGTTTGAATAAGTTAAAGATAGAATGTAAGCTGTTGAATAGGTTGAATATGTTAAAAATTGAATATAAGTTGTCAAATAGATTAAAGATGAAATATAATTTGAGAAAAACAATTGTCAAAATGAGGCATCTGAAGACTAGATCACAGGAGATGCGGAACTTGAATATAGAATAATCCAATAGTCATACATTTCATTTTCTTTTCTTCCAATCTTGAAACTCTGCTCGAGCAAATTCTCTCAAAGCATATATATATATATATATATAAATTATCTTTCTGTAACAGTTAAACTTCTAGAGTTTCACGCTCATCGCCAATTCAACAAGAGAAATCTTGTTTTGGTGACTGCAGCGAACATACCATTTCCTCATGATGCTGAGCATTTTCAAGTATTCTTTCTTCCCTTTTCTTCTTCATTATCTTTGTCTGAATAATGAGCAATAAAAACAAGTAAGGGTATAACTAGAGTAACATTTATTTTAAGACATTTTGCCTTCTAGCATTTGGGGTTTTACATTTATTCATAGAGCACTACCTATTCTTAAAAACTTATATGTAAATCAACATATAAAGTCACTTGAAATCATGCAAGTTTTTGTCAAATTTTTCAAATTTAACCTAAGGTTTTCCTCTATTGGCAAGAAAGTTGACAAGTAATTTTTTTTTTCGCCCAAAAGACATACATGATGGTTCAGTCATTTGTATCTTTAGTCAAAAGTGCCTTACATAAAAAAAACCCAAGTCCTTCAACTCTAATGTAGTACCACTCGTTTATAGATAAACCAACTAGGCAAATGTAAAATGAATTTCATGGTGCATCTCTTTTGTAGAGACACTGAATGGACGAAAATCAAGATGCAATAGTCCTTTTAATCAAAGTTTAGAGGTATGATGTTAAAGTGAAACAATTAAGTTGGATTACAGGGTTTAGTAACATAACTATTAAAAGAAAAAAAATGCCAAGGTATAACTAAGAGCCATAAATCTCCCTAGCTGGCAACTAGACATAAAAACATCGTGCTCCAGAGAAGGGAAATGAGCTTCATATGAAAGGTGAAGAAACTTTGAGAGGATTGTTAAGTTAACTATCTCCTAAAGGCATTCGAACACCAATTTTTTAAGAAAATAAAAATTGAACTAATGAATCTGTAGTGCATGAATAGAAGTAGCAAATGGCCATTAAGGAGATCTAAAAGACCCTAGAAGAGGGCAAAAGCAGGAGTAGGCAAAAAAATTATGTGATCCATTGCATCATATGAAGAATAATAACTTTTTCAAAGAACTTGATGGAGCAAAAAATGTTTCAAATAGTCTATCCCTAAACTTGTTGCTTACATATTTATCCACTTTATTTCGATTTATTCTCCGTTTATTATCCAGTTACAAATGCATTTCTACTGAGTTCCGTTGTAAATACTAATTTCATTAAATTAATCACCAGCATCAAATATGCAAGATAAGTACTTCATAGACAATCGCCATCTATTCCTCATCAAATTATGATGCTAAAGTAGAATAATCTGTTTCTCTACCCAAATGATTTAGCCCCTTAGCTAAATAAATTCAGCAAAATCACGGCATATAAAATCCATGAGCCAAACATCAAGCACACAAAGGCATTGACAAGAAAAATAGGAAACCAAACCTTTTTTTTTACTACCATTCTTTCATTCTTCCTCTTTTTATCCGTCTCCACCACACAATGTAGCAGTTGACATTGCTAAGGCATATTAGACATCCCGATCTTTTCGCGAGACACTATATTCAGCGTGCGGAACGGATTTCCTTAACCCTGCCTCTGAAATATATTCCTTTTGTCCACAAAGTGAAAAACAATTTCTCACAATTCTAAAAATAAGATCAAAATTATGTTTTCCCTTATTTTAAAATGACCAAGAAATTAAGGCTCATGCCGAAAAGGGTAAGCATCAACATGCCCTTTCACTTTCTGGCATGATATAAATAGGGAAATCAATAAAATGGGAATCGAGACATGATTTTTTTACTCCTCATAAAACTATAATCTTAGAGCTACTAAGCTCGAACCGAGACTCACTTTAAGCAAAGGCAGATAATCATCAATTTTATAAACCAAAACAACTGAAATCAAATCAACAAAAGACTAATACTGTACCTAATGCCTCAATTTCTTCCTATGTAAAATGACCATGGAGCTCGTGCAGCTTCCATCCAGATTTTGAATCATCCCATCATTCCTCTTCCTTCTAATTCCATTATGGTTCCTCTCCCAAGAAGATGATGCTTTATTGTTTCTATGTGGTCCCAATTAGCTCCAGTTTTGGTAGGCTTCATTTCAGGATGAGAGGTCACGTACTGAGATACTTATTATTTTTTATTTTTATATTTTTCTTCCGTGTCTTTGGCGAAAAATAAACTCATAGCTTCAATTTATCTTTTTGACATATTAATTACACTAAAAAAAAGTAGCGGAAAGTATCTCGAGATTGCAAATAAAAAAAAAAGTATAATAATTCATTAGCCATAGAGAAAAACCTCAATAAAATTTAATTCATCTACTTGCACACGATTTTCATTAATTTGGAAGAGGAGCTTGTGCATCTATTTATTCCTTCTAAAGACACGTATTCATAAAATAAAATAATAACAGAAAAACCTAGTCAATGGATTAGACTTATTGATTAAGGAAAATATTTTCTTTGATAAAAACTATCAAACTCCAGCTAAAATTAACCTAAACCAAACTAAAAGGTTTAGGACTAAATTGGCACTAGTTCAAAATGTTTATGACTAAATTGGCATGATTAAAAGATTTAGGACTAAATCGACACCAAATCAAAAGGTTTATGACTAAATTGGTTTATGACCTTTTTTTTAAACACTTTTACCGGAACAATTCAAACCAACAATCATGCTTCGACAAAAAAAAAAAAAAAATCACATACATTGTAAAATGGGAAATACATAAAGTCTACTATATTCGAACTTAAAGATGTCCTAAAACAATAAGGCATTAGGTAGCCAATGCACATCTTTTAATCATCACTTATAATTATGACTAATGGGAGACTTCAATCAACATTGGTGGACGTTGGATCTTTCCTTATCTAAAAATCGTCAGTGTCGTTGTTCGCCCAAAAGTAATATATGTGTTGGTTATTTGAAAATCATTTTTATGTATGATTTAATCCGTCAGTATAATTATGACTAATGGGTGATGAAACTGAAGGTCATAGAGTTTTGCATACTGGCATAGCTAAGGTCATGGAGTTTTGGGGGTTAACATATCCACATATACAAGGAAAAAGTAAATATATTTTGATATTCTTTTATTGTGGAGAATGTATATTTGGTAAACATAGGCTTTTTGAAAGATTTTCATGTGAAAATGTTGCATAAGCATTTTCAATGTCTGGAGCAGCCTTTGGACATCATTGATAATCCATAAATTGCTAATGTCCTCAATCCTGTACAAGAATAAGGTGTGCTTGATGTGTCTCCGTCTACTAATATCTTTTCCATAGAAATCTTGTTTCGCCTTTCAGTTCATATTGGGTACTAAGTTACCATTCTCATGGTTTTGATGTTTAGATGAAGGATGGATATACCCGGAACCCTTATTTAAAGAAGAGATGATGGCGTCAGAAGAGGAAGCTGGATCATTTTCTCTGCAACCATTGCATGGTGATGAAACTAAAGGGGCTGTTAACCTTGAAGAGGATAGGGCTACAATGGATAATTCATTTTCTCCCTGCATATTGCTTAGCGCAAACTGAGTAAGGTTGTGCATCTAACCAGAGGTTCCGATAATGGAAAAAAATTGATGTTCTAGAAGAACAACAAAGATAGGTGCAAGAAGTGATGGCGTCAAAGCTAGTTCCATTGGGAGATTATTTTGAAATGAAGGCCATCGAAGTCATGGGAGCCATGGAGGAAGGTGATGTAGTTTTTGGCAATGATGCAGAGGTGAATCTGGACTTGCAGGTGCTTCACGATAACCTGATCCTTGAATTTAGCCATGTGGATACAGGCTTATTGGTGGCATGATAAGTATCGACCAAGAAAACCAAAATATTTTAACCTTATCCACAATGGATATGAGTAAAGTAAGCACAACCAAACGCATTACAAAAATCGCACAAAGGTGTGGATTTAATATATTTTACCCTGACATTATCCACAATACTAAGGCTCCAACATACTTAATTGAAAATGATGGGGACATTGTAAGTTTTACTTGATCAGAAAATTACTTTTACCCATTCGCATCGCATGGTGCAAGTGTACTGCAAGCTTTTAGGATTGTGAATAAAGAACCGGAATATTCGTACAAAGAAGGGCTTCAAATGAACTTTTGAAAGAGGGATTGTGCATGTTTATTTCAACTAATGTTATCGCTACCGTTAGTTTTTTTTCTTTTGCTATGTAAACTATCGGTCAACAGTTACTATTTGTTTTAATCTTCTTTGACACTAAAATGGATGTGGATTCTAACTTCTAAGCTTAAACCAACAGTATGATAACCATTTTGGAAGCTAGGAGACCGAATTCTGTATCATGGCATATTCATTTAATAGTCTATTAAGAGTAGTTGTATTTTTTTTTATTAATTTTCTTGGTCAAACTATTTTAGAATTATGGGTTGGAAATTGATATTATTTGCATTAAATGTACAACGTCATTGATATTTTGCTTTTTAGGAATATTGCGAGGATGACCCTGCTAGTTATTCTTGATCGATTTGATGGTAAACCTGGCTATTTTCGTATGTAAACCATGATGCCCTTCTTTCTTCAAGAGCTTGTCCCAAGATCTTCTAATTAATCTTTCAAGATGATTAAAGTCAGCTTGTTTTGGGTGATTTGCTTTTGTTGTGGCTTGGATTGTGACTCTGAAGCGTAGTTTATTATGCTTCGAGTTTATTGTGAATTTGTCTTTATAGTTAAGGATATTAACTTATTACTATAAGCCTAAAAAAAAAGAGCAACTTTGAAACAAGGCTTCAACACAGGTTCAGTCTTTGGTTAGCTTTGGGCTGTAGTAGAATGATTTGTAATTGAGGAAAGAACACATGTATAGTTCATATTTGCTCCATGGTTAATAAATTTGTCAATGATGAATATTCAATTGATTGGTTTAATCAATTTCACAAAAGCATTGCGTGGAATCTCAATTCAATCCAAAAATTCAAGAAACAATACAGAAAACAATTCCAAATTAGGTTTATATGGACAATTAAAGGGAAACACGTGTGTCAAGTGATGTTGGGTGTGAAATTAATGTCATAAATAAGTTGTTCATTATATTAGCATTGGTCAAAAATCTTCCATTAGATGAGTGCAAGTCCCAATTGCCAAAGAAAGCACTCTCCAACGACTCATTTTTCCTGGAATATTTAGGATATTGTGTTGTTGTGATATTAAGTTGGGAAATATGATCAAACTCCACGTAATATTAATATCAATTCAAAACGTCATTAAACATATCATAACTATACTATTAGTTGAAGCATACCTAAATATACCACTACTTGGAGCATACAAATGGACATCGAAGTTCAACAAATATAAATATAAACGAAAATGAACATCCAAGTTCAACAAGCATAAATATAAACAAACATCTAAGTTCAGAGATTGAAGCTGTTCAGGAGGCGACGGCTTGGTGATAGTTCAGCTCAGGATGCAACGGCTTGGAGATAGTTTAGTTCAGGTTACGGCGGCTTAGAGATCGGTTGATGATGATTCATTTACTACAGCTACAAGAGAAGGTGGAGGAGGCATAAATGCAACAAGAAAACTTTCCTCATTTTCAAAACCATTATCCTTGTGAAATTTTTACATGATATCTTCACATGCTTCCCAACTCTTAAGGGATTTATATTATTCCCATAAACGCCCTCTATCTCTTATCTTCGAGCTTGGTTCTCCTCCAATTCGAGCCCTAACCCTAGCTCTAGATGAAGTGGGAGTAAATGATTTTAGTAAAAGTGAGCTATTCAAGAAGAAGTGAGATGAGAAAAAGATTTATACTTACTTTGTTGATTCTCCGCCTAAAAGGGGGTTCTTGGAAAAATCCTCCAAAAAACATTTCTCGTTATAAAAGTCATTGTCCTTGAAAAATTTTCATATGATACTGTCATATGAACTCTTATGAAGGATTTGATAGTGTTTCCACATGAACTTTCTATTTTCTACCTCAAAACTTTTCATTTTTATTTTCATTTTTCGAAGGACGATACATGTTGTTGAGATATGCTCGAACTCAAATGAACTAAAAGGAAAAGATTGAAGAGCAAGTGAGACGGTGGGAGTGAGAGGAAGAAGAGGAAGAGTTTTTATAAAATAAAAATTAACAATCAATTAGCAATCAACGTCCGATTGCAGCTGTGCACATAAAACCTGCCATTTAGAGTTTCAAAGGACACTCGGATGTGGATGGGAGATTAGAAATGGTAAATAAATTTAAAATTCCATGAACAAAAGAAAGAGGAGAGGAAGAGAGAAGTGGGTACCCGTCTTGCTCCTGTCCCATCGCATAATAAAGACGCCCACGTAACCAAAAAAAGCAAATAATAAAGACACCAAATGCAGATGGGCCCACCAAAGGGAAAGAAAGGCGTGGTGGACCTAGCAAAATAGAGAAATATAAAATAAAATAAAGGAAGAAGAAGATGGAGCCGGTGGGTAAAATTTAGAGAAGAGTGAAGCACAACTAGCTCGCCCATCTCGATCCCTTCTTTCTTTTTCTTCTTATTGTAATTAAAAAAAATAATTGATGGATATTATAAGATTTACTAGCCCAAATATTTACATATGTTTATGAGACATATTTTCTATTTGTTTATTTTTTTGGTTATATCTTCGTTACGCATGCGCGCGCGTGCACACACACATATATTTTGTTTGAAGAATCCCACTCCCCAAATGGGATTCGTGATTTTCTCAGGAATGACAAATTGATATTGGTTCTTTAAGAAAACAAGAGGTGGATGAGGCATTCAGTCTTCACTCCCCTTGCCCTTAGCTTTAATGAACATAAAACTCTTCATTTTTAAGTTTCCTATATTTTATAATCAATCGGAACTACTAAGTCCAAAAACTAATGCTAGGTATAAAAAAATTGATTGAGAAACTTAATATCATATTACATATTTTTAAGTCATGTCAATGTTATGTCATTCGTTAATGATATGTGTTAATAATATGTGTGTACCATTATAATGCAAAATAGGAGCATGTGATTGATGGAAAAACCATACAAGAATCATATAAAAGGAAAAAAAATTAATTGCGATTATGCTAGGACCTAAGAATATAACTAAATCAATTAGAATGCTCAGTGACAATTTTCTTTTTAAGATTTAAAACTCGAGTTAGAATATTTACACGCATTACTATGGGTATAATATGTCATATTGCCCATATATATACACACACAATAAATTTATTCTTGCGCGAGCAATATTCTGCCCCTCCTATGTAATTAAAGAGCATAATAGGATTAGGGTTTCTTCTTCCCATATGAAGGGACCACGAATAATTGGTTTTAATTTTGGAGTACACCACCAACATATTGAAATCATGGATATTAGTTACTACCATTCAAAGTACAACTTACATATTTGTCTATCAAAATTTTTAAATATCCCCAAAAAAATGAAATTTAGGAATTAAAATATATTGAAAAAATTGAGTTACAATAACAGAACATTCAAATTAGGCACGATATATTTAGTAGAAATCTAAATCCCCACTATGGTAAGTATTTAGGTATTTCTTTATTATAGGGCTTTTTTTTAAGTGTCTCCATAAGTCCATTCACTTATGAAGTATTTTAGTAGATGTTATTAACATCCCACATCATTCCTATTTCTTGTGAGCTCATTTGGGTAAAGTCAAGATGCCCGTTTTAAACTTGGAATGATGTGATCTTGGGAATTATTATTGAAATTCTAAACTCGAATCTATCGAATTTGTACCAATCTTTATAGTAAGTATCATTTCATGCGAATAGTTATAATTATTTTTTCAACTTGATTAGTAATTGGGAAGATTGGTCACATACATTTCATAAAAAAGAGCGAGCCAAAAAGAAGTGGAAAGATTCTAAAAACTTGAGAAGTTTCGATTACGAAGATAAGTCACATACGTTACATAACATAACGAGTCATATTGCCTCCAAATGTGGTATCCTATAAATCTTCCTTTCAAATGGTTATAATCCAAATACAAACTTCTTATTGGGAAAGACATTGAACAAATTTGTCCCAAACGATTGCATCCTTTGAGTTTTCTTGTAGGTATCCACTCTTTTCTTTTTCCTATTGATGGGTGAAAATATATAAATCCATCTTTTTTATCCGATTAGGAACTTTGAGTGTGATTGTTTATCAACTGTTGCAACCCTTGAATTTTCTTCATGGACAGTCACAACCTTTTAGCTCTTCTTGAATCCAAAAAAGTCGCATTTTCCCCCAAACGTTATTGGAGGCATTTTTCACATGTATGGCGCTTGTAAATCATCCTCCTAAAGCATATTCTTATGTTAATTCTTTTGTTTGGATACCTTTTTTAATCTTCACGCTAATATTGAAATAAACCACCACCATATAGGAGTTTGCTTGAAGCATCATAAATATATGGTTGTCAACACATATTCACACATATATAGTTAATGAATTAAATTATAGATAAATTGTTTAAGCATAAAATTCTAAACATATTTTTTCTTACATAATTAGTATAATGAAGTAAATACATCAATAATCTTGACATCAATAACCTAAATTTTTTTTTAGAGAAATCCTAAGTCTTGAATAGGAATAATACAATCTTTTCATAGTCCCATAGTCTGTCTTGAGTGTCTTGATTCCTTACAATGAAAATAAGGATATTCTTTTTCAAGATTTGAGACAATTGCCCTCGTGAGGATGCAATCTAAGAGGATCCAAAGGAAATGGTTGGAAATATTTTAAGGGTAAATGATAATGTCTAATGAAATAATTTACACAACATGGAATTTTACTAATACCTTCTTTCCCTCCCTACCTAGAAAGGAAAACTTGAAAATCTAATTGATTATTTTTCATAATCTAGGTAGGTGGTTCAATGGTTCAAAATTCGATCCCTCTCTTTTTCGATTTATTGTTGGGTAGAGTTGAAACAAGATTTTCTTCATTTTCCTTAATATCTTTTTCCTTGTTTCTTTTTCTTTTTGTGAATATCTTTTTTCTTATTTTGAAGACTACCTTATATTGAATGCCATCATGGAGATGGAAGCAACGATTGGGGTTGGGCTTTATGACGTGGGCAAGGCAAGAGGAAACCTTGCAAAATGAAGGGGCTCACGGCTTTTAAGTTTTGTCGTGGCATTCATCAATTATACCATTTGTCCTTTTTCCATTCAAAAAAGTAATTCTGTACTTGGAATGTTGACATTGCTTCTCCGGCTTGGCATGGTAAATGAGGTAAAAGAGTTTTTAGAGAGAAAAGCGTTGTGAAGGGTGAAAAAGAAAAATTGCATATAAGTGGAGGAGGGTCTTATGTTTCCTAGCCATAGGTTGGCTAGGAGTGTTAGCAATTAATTGCCATAACAAAGAGGGAGTGTAGTACTGTTCTAACAAAACTAGAGAAAGGAGGTGAGTAATAAATTTGGTTCGTTCTTAAAAGCAGTGAGAACAATTCTAGTGTTCAAGGAAGATAAACATGAAATCTCTCTCCCTCCCTCTCCCTCCCTCTCTCTCCTTCCTCCTCTTTCCCCATTATTATCAATTATGGCGATGATTAATGATTATACAAGAGTCCCAATCATTTCTATTGAGACTTGAACTTTATAGACTTAGACTTTATAGACTGTTAGGATCGATCGAGGAAAATCATGTACATTCAGAGAGAAAATAAGAATTTTGTCTGCAGCAATAAACCGTTGCATAATCATTATAAAAGTGCTCTTCTTTGTTGTTGTACTCTTACTAGGCTCAGCTTTTTTTTAATATTTAATATTTTATTTTATTATTGAAACAGAGATGGGGATAAAGATAAATTAACAAAAAGATATATGCTCCGATGGGCTAAGATGGTCATACAGCGTAGAGCGCAAAGCTATGTTCCTCTCTATTGAAGCCATCCCGGGAGCGTAAGACTCATCCCCAACCGTCGGATCTAACTAGGGGATTAATAATGGAGGGAACTTTTTTTTGACTTATCTGCCTTTTTTACCACGTTTGTATTAAAGACCAGCCCAAAGACCATCTCCCTTTTGCGTCGCATCACCGTAATGGCCAATTTCGCCTTGAAACCATCACATGGTCATCATTTTCTAATCCCAGACACCACTTGCCAATCCCTAAGGGTGCGCATGAACTCGTCGGGAAGGATAGCCCACAGACGCGCACGACGAGAAACCTCTGCTGTCAAGACGACCCGTGGCGGGATTTGAGGTGAGCCTGACAAAGACAGTAAAGTCGTAGCCTCCAAAAGGGTCAAAGGACATAGGTAGTGACTTGTTCAGAACCACTGGATGCACGCCGTCAACCAACGATAGAGGAAGGTGCCAGGCGGCCATAGCCAAGGCGAGAATGTGGGCCTTGAGGGTAGATATTTAAATTTTAAAAATCAGGTTTCCTTTAAAAAAAATAAAAATGGCTGGTTGGAGCCTTGAATTGAATTCAATTAGTGGAAGGCGATTACAAATGAAACTTACTCTTGGAGAATTTTTTTTCGGATTTCTTTTCAAGAAAAATAACTCATTTGAAAACGTTTTATGATTTTCAAGAAAAATAATTTCTTTCAAAAAGCTTTCTGAATTTTCAAAAAAAAAAAACTTAATTTTCCGATTTTCTTGGCCTTTTCATTTCTTTTTGTGGAAAATAAACTAATCAAGCCAAAGACCTATAGATAAAAAACCTTCACAAAAAGTGACGGAAGAAAGTAGAAAACATTTTCATGGAGTGCCGGACACCTGGAGTGCCAAAACTTGATACGGAGGGATATTTAAGTGCCAAAAGTTAAGAAAGTGACACTTAAGTGCCAAAATCGAAGAAAAATGGATCATTTAAATGTCATTCCAACAAAAATCTAACCAAAATGCTGATGTGGTGATTTTTCGACGAAATAAGTGTAAAAGGACATCGTTTTGATGCGATGTGATAAAAATTAATATAAAAATTAATAAATTAAATTTAAAACTCAATTTATTAAAAATATTTAAAAGTAAAAATACAAATATTAAATAATATTAAATATTTTTTTTTTAAAGGGAAATGGCGGCCGAGGGCTGAGCCCTCGCCGTCACCACCTCCTCGCCGCCATTGGGAAGGGCCGGGACGGTGGGGGGAGGGTCGCCGAGCCTTGGCCTAGCCGGGCAAGGGCTGCCAACCCTCACCTAGATCGTGGGTGAGGGCTTGTGGGCCCTCGCCGCCAATCGGCCAAGATTGCCGTCCCCTAGCCCAAGCCAGTGACCCCGCCCAACCCTCCTCCCTCCGTCGCTAGCCTTCCCGGTGACGAGGGCTTTGCTCTTAGCCGCCCTTTTTTTTTTTTAATTTGTATTTTTAAAATGTTTTAATTAGATTTAGTTTTAAATTTAATTTAACTAATTTTTATATTATTTTTTACCATGTAAGCACTAAAACGATGTCGTTTTATATTGTTTAGCCACATCGGCATGCAAAATAACACTCTTTTGCATTTATTTCGTCGGAAAATCGCTACATCGCATTTTGGCACAGATTTTTGCTGAATAGTACTTAAGTGATCAATTTTGCTTCAATTTTGGCATTTAAGTATTCCTCCGTGCCAAATTTTGGCAGTTGGGCTATACTTCTCCCCATTTTCATTTTCATATTTCAGCTTGCTGACTTACGTCTTGGCTGGTCATCCGAGCCAGCTAAAGAAATGATGAGGAAGGAAGAGGAGGGAAAGAAAAAAAAAAAAGAGAAAAAAAAGGAAAAATAATAAAAAAAGTTTCGATTTTTCAAAATTAAAATTAAAAAAATCTAGTAAACCATATCAGATACCAAATCACTAGTTTATTTTCATAATATTGCCGAAAATATTAGAGAGATTGGGAGGGAGGAGATGATGAAAGGTGTCTTTCGATCCAATCCTCCGATTTTTATGATTTGTTCATGTCCAAATGCCGAGTGTCCAAAGATTTCCAAAGTCCAAATTGAGGTGCTAGTCAAAGCATGGGAAAGACTCAAGAATTCATAGCTCATCAGTCATCGCCGCCCTTCTCCTCAAATTATGCAGATTATTCCTCTTCTCACAAGAGAACGAGACAGGTAAGGCTTTTGGGCCTGATCCACGTGTAGAATAAGATGTGAACTTTGCAAGCCCAGGAAACAAACATAAATGGGCTCAAGCCTGCACTAAGCCCATTTTCTAATATCTTTACTGAACACATCTTTATCACTTTCCCTTTCTTTTATAATCGTTTTATTATTCGTTTTACATCTCTTTCTTATTTTTCATTTATTTCCTCTGGACGCCTTGTGTTTGTCTCTCCTTCAACGTTTCATCTTCCCAGAATCTAACATATCAAATTCACTTGTAAATTCTAAGCAAAAGCCAGCAAGATTAACTTTCAAACAACCATCGACTTCACCGGAAAAATTTGAGATTAAGCTCCTCTTATTCAGCCACCGTCCATCTTCAACCCACACAAAAAAATTTCTCCGTTCACCGGCCTTTCTGATGATGTATATCTATCCTAATAATTAAACAAATCCCTTCATGACTTCAATCTCAACTTTTTACCCAAAAAAAATAAAAAATAAAAAGAAGAAGAAAATTCGTTATAAATCTTTGTACGTATCTACTGTGCCTCCAATAACATTTAACTCTAGATAGCAATTGTAATTTACAATAATCAAGATAATTGACAAGTAATCTATTAATGTTTACCGTTCTAAATTTCGACTCATAAAAGCATCAAGTATTCCATGAACATCAAACTGTCTACTAATTTCACTTATATGACAATGGAAAGTACGCTTAAAAAATGGATCGAAAATTTTACATATTATTGTACGCTCTATTAATTTCATTTCACTATTTCTATCTTCATACATAAACAAAACGAGTTGTCTGTTACTAATTTGGATTAAAAATGAAAAGTTCTTATGTTACAAGTTAGGTGAAGTTTTTTCAAGATAAGTAAATTCTTTAATTATTACCTCCCTTTTTACCTAATAAATTTTTCCAAAAAATCAAATTTTTTCTTCTCACGTTTCTCCGTGAGAAGAAAGATATGATATTGTAAAATCAAATTTTACAATAGAGGGAACATATGATTTGAAAAATCATGGATAATGTCTGATGTTCATTATATGATTTTTCTTTTTTACCAGCCTCTCCGACTGCATAAAAAAAGGGAACAAAAGGATAGAGAATTAGAAATGATATGTGGATTGCCCAAGTCTCGATGGGGCCTGCACCATCGTCTTTATTACTTAATTCTAAATTCCTAATTCCTTTCTATTATTTTTACGGATTGTTACCATAAAATTATTTAGCTGTACTCTTAAGGTCCATTTGTTTGAAAGAAAACTGCTTTTAGGAAATTATTTCTTCCAATTTTCCAGTATTAATTGATATTTGGAAAATGTTTTCAGTGGACTAAAAACCATAAGCTTATATTGGGAGAAACGACTTCCATTTCTGATAATAAAGAAATTACTTTCCCTAAATTATCAAACAAATGAAAACTAACTGTTTTGAAGATGATTTTCATGTAAAATATTTTCATTTATCACTATGAAATTTTCAGTAAAATAAAGGGTTAATACCCTAAAAAACCCCAAACTGGTACACCTGTGACAAATTTACGCCAAACTATTTTTTTGACCATAAAAAACCCCAAACTGGTATATTTGTGACAAATTTACCCCGACTAGTTATAAAAAACCCTAAACTAATACATTTATGACAAATTTACCTCAAACTAATTTATTCGACCACAATAAACCTAAAACTGGTAAATTTGTGACAAATATACCCTTCGCTAAATTAGATTAATATCACAAAAAAATCACAAAAGTTTTAAATTGTAACAAACGGAACGTAAAATTATACAAGTCAATTGTCACGTGTCAATTAAATGACAATAAAATTTAACCAAAACTAATAGAGGGTAAATTTATCACAAGTATACCACTTTGGGGTTTTTGGTAGTCAAAAAAATAATTTGGGGCAAATTTATTATAAGTGTACCGGTTTGGGGTTTTAAAGGGTATTAATCCTAAAATAAATGCACTTTTAACAAGTGATGAAGCCTTCCAAATTACACTATTGCCAACAACTCTTCTATATATTGTCATTTATATTGGTTATACTAGTAAGTTAATATGCTTTTGTTAATTCTTATGGTCGAAATAGTATTTACAGGGATTTTTTTTTTCCGTGAGATTTCTATTGGGTACATGCTTTTGTTGATTGAAAAAAACACGCAATAATCCTCCAGATTTTACAGTGGAGTAACTGATGGACATTTTACTTAATTATTGAAATCTTGTGACAATTCTATAAATAAATTTAGTTTAAAGTGAGCATTAACAATATAGTAAATGTCAGTTTTAGCAAAATTTAAGGAAACTTAAGTAGAGGGGAACCACTGGGATTCGCCCCAGTGGCCACCCTTCCAACATGGAAGGGGGAGGTGAGGGGTTCAAATCCCCACCTTCTCAGGGGGGATGGGGGTGGGGACGCGTAAGTTTCAGGAGTGGGTTTCGACTCCCACGCCTTGCAAGAGGCAGGGCAAAAGTCTGAGAGTGAGTGTAGAGTAGGAATAGAGTAGGACTGACCAAAAAAAAAAAAAAAAAAAAGTAGAGGGGCACTTCTCACCAATTCTAATATTATAAAGGGGCACCCGACAAGAAAATTTGCCGAGGGTATTACTTAATAAAAGACCATATTGCAGGGTTTGTTTTCTGCAATTGAAACTCCTGTTAACAAGCGTTGCTGCCCTAAGCACGTCGGATCCTACTTGTTTTGGCCATGTAAGCTCCCTATTTTTCTCATTTTACCCTTGAGATAACAAAAATAATCAAGAATTCATTTAATTCGTATGAACTACGGGAGAATTTCGGATGTTGCTGAGACGCTGCGTTTCGAAGAAGAAAGGGTTGTCACAGGCTGATTTTCGGGAAAATTATTCAAAATGTTTCAAATCTATTGCGCTTTTATCAATTCAATTTAAATTTTTTTAATTTTGCCAATTGAGTTTTAAACATTTTTACGTTTTATCAATCGAGTTCATCTAGTCAATTTTGATCGAAATTTGCTAATGTGGTTTAATATTTTTCAATTTTTTTTGTAATTTTTTTTCTTCATTTCTTCTACCTTTAGCCAGTGGTTGAGTCATCTGGCCTCGCCTAGAGTAGGGTCACCATGGCTTGCCATAGGCAAGGCACAACTAGTTGAGTGAGGAGAGCCCTTGCCCAAGCCAGATTTGGCAAGGCCAACCGTTGCCCAAGCTAAGGTGGCCTTGCTGGGTGCTGCCTCCTATCAGGCCTTGCCTATGGTGGGTGAGGTTGACCTTTGCCTATGTGCAAAAATATTTTATTCTCTATCTGTTTCTTTTTCTTACAAGACATAAAAATTGTTGAGATCAACTCAACCAACCATTGTTTGCTCTTGAATACAAAAAAATAAGATCGCGTACTACTTGATTGTCAATTTGTCTTACTTAATTAGGATGTCAGTCCATAATGTTGCCGAATTCTAGACGGACATGAAATGTAAATGCATACTAAATGAAATTGTTAGGCTCTGTGATTCCTCGTCGAACTACATTAGTAAAGAACTCTTTAATTGCAAGCGAATAAACCTATGACTAGAGCAATAAGAAATCCTCTATTTATGTAGCAATAGTTAAGTAGACAAAATGGGCTTTACTCTCTCTCGAAGCCGAAAAGTCTTTTCCTCTCTTTTCTTTGTCTTCTTCATCACTTTTTTTTTTGATCGGTCCTACTCTAATCCTACTCTACCACTCACTCTCAGACTTTTGCCTTGTCTCCTTGCAGGGCGTGAGAGTCGAAACTCACTCTTGAAATGAAATCATCCACATCTCAATCCCCCATGAGAAGGTGGGGATTTGAACCCTCAACCTCCCCCTTCCAAGTTGAAAGGGTGGCCACTAGGGCGAACCCCAGTGGTTGTCTTCTTCATCCTTTAGGCATGAGGAGAATTTGAGCTAGTCTCACCCTTCCCTCCATCTGTTTTGATTTTCTTTAAGTCTTTTTTTTGTACCTTTCCTCTTTTTTCTTTCATGATCTAGATTTGGGAGATGTGCTCTCCCGATCTACTTCTAGATTTGAGAGTTTGAACTTTCCAAATCTAGTTATAGACCTAGGAGTTCTTCTTTCCCAATTTAGATCTTGGAGTTTAATAATGTTTTCGGGGATTTGGTTCCCTCATGCTCTATTCGCGTATAGGTCATCTGCCTTCAGTTTTAATGATGATCATATGAGCTTTGGCATTTTGCTAAACTATGAAGATTTGCTCTTCCAAAGGTTATAATTGTATTTATTCAACTTATTTTGATTGTCTCCATACGGTGATGATATATAGAAAGTAGAACTCAGGTAAGCACTGCCAACTGGCAATGTCGTAGTTATTGGAGAAGAAATTTCTAGCGTGTATTCATCACTGAAGATGATATAAGATACAATGATTGACCACTAATGATTTTACTTGAAAAACTTGTTCTTTTAGAACTAGTGTGTGAACCTTACTAGTGCTTTATTGATCCTCATTGTTTTATGGATTTGGCTTTGTTTTGTAGTATGCTGGCCTTTGCTTTGCTTCGATTTGCTATACCATGAAAGTCTATGTATTTCTCATGTATCTTTTTGAGCCATGAATATAATTTTTTTCTGAACCAAAAAAAAGTAGCAATAGTTGCTCTTAATCTCCAGCCCTACCACATCAAGCAATTTGTGAATCTCTATTGCATGTGGTCATTCGATAATCTATGGTGAGCCATTACTTTGTGATCATCTTCATAGTGAGCGCCTTTTACTCCATCGGTGGTATAGGTGTCAAGTCCCTCCATCATGTTAGCTTTCTTTTCTCGATTCATTACAGTCATACCGTCTCTTACATCGCGACTGAATTTTTTCCTTTCTATCAGAGGCACAGAAAGGGTATGTCCATTCCCTCCGTATTGTCATTGTCGACCTCTTGTTTGTGGACCGCCTTCTAGCGTCCAACTTCCTATCAACCCTAAGTGGGCCACAAGTCGTGCTGTCGAGGTATGTTGGATTCTCTACCCCATTGTAAGCCTGATTTGCAAGGTTTAAGCTTAAGGAATTGCTAATGGTGATGTCTTGCAAGATTGGGACCCCCTACCCCTAAGAAGCCTAGCGGTCTCACAAAGGAGCCTACACCTCCCAATTCAAACCCCGTTAACCCCCACAAGAAGCCTTCCCGTTCTGCAAAGTAGCCTGTAGTTGCTAGTATTGCCGAGGAGCCAATTCCCCATTTGGACCCAATTCTGATTCCCGTTATCGGCGAGGTGCCTAAGTTGTAGGATAGAGGCCTAGATCTAGTTCTACTTACCAGCAAGGAGCATCCACCTAGCCGTCATCTAAATTGGACGGTATGGTGATTCAACGCAATCTCGTATCTTGACTCGGAGTTCTTTTTCTTTCTTTTCTTCTATGTTTGTCATTTCCTTCTCGGCCTGTGGAGATTAACACAAATTTAGAAGCATAACCCTCATAATTTTACTATGGATCCATTGGCAGATCATTCTTTGTAAATATATATGATTATCAAGATATACATGATAAAAGGGAAATATATGCGCAATATACGTGCCATATAAATGTAGTGTTGAGAGATATAGATAATCAACAAAATTGTCAAAATTAACCCTCCTTAAAGCAAGATTGCTCTTAGAATAGTCAACATTTTTTGTTAAATAAGTTGAGCGGAGTTAATGAAAGGATTTAATTACACTAATTTGATAAGTTTTAGAATTTAAATGTACTTTTAAAAGTTTGGAAACTTAATACATCTTTATGATAAGTTTTAGAACTTCAAATACACTTATTTCTTCATTTATCTTATAAATGATCATCAAAGTTGATTTTGACTTGTACCAAACCCTAAATAAAAATGACTAAAGTTTCCTAACGTGTACTTGTAAGATTAGTCCATAAAATGAACATTCAAAAGATTACTATGAACTTTCTTGAGGTTCCCTAATGTGACGTATTGTATTGCTTGGCTTGCATAGAATTCATGTATGCTCACGTTCTTCCCCGCCAAAGCTCGCATTTCTTGGCTCAAAAACACATCCCACCAAATTAATACACACGAAGACAAGAAAATTTTTTGGACACGGCACCATTAGGTATTTACCAACAAAGGATGTATGAAAAAAAAAAAAAGAAGAAGAAAGAAAGATAATAAAAGAAAACAAAAAAGAAAAAGAAAAAGATATAACACCTTGATGGATAGGATAGGTTTTGGGCCCGCTTCGAGAGAAGAGCTGAGCCACGTGGTGGTGCCCCCGCCGTCGGTTCATTTTGGACAATCACAGCCCGTCTATCTCTCTCCGATGCTGACTGGATGTGGGTCCCCTGGGGTGGGTCCCATGTATCTTATAAGAAGGTGTCATCGGGACGTGAGAAAAGGTTGTGTCGCCGCCGCTCGTGGGGGAAGGAAATGGGAAATCTTCCTTTTGCCTTTTCTTTTCAACGTGATATGTGGTGGGGGCGACACGCCAGATCCCGAGTGAAGAGAAGAAGCCATTTTCAATGTGTAGGAATGGGGGTAGGGATGCGTAAGTTTCGAGAGTGGGTTGCGACTCCCACGCCCTGCAAGCAGCGCACAAGCCTTGTGCGCACGCCCCGCAAGAGCAGCACAAGTCTGCAGTGAGTGTAGAGTAGCCATAGAGTAGGACTGACAAAAAAAAAATGTGTCCTTTCATTGTGTGGGACCCAAAAAAATGCGACCACACTTCAAAATTTAAGATGTTTTTATTTTTGTATACTTTTTTACTGTGTCATATATCTGTCGTGACATACATTTTAGGCCAAATAAAGAAGGTAAGCATCCACTTACTTTTATGACTTTTCATGATCTTTTTTTCGCTAACCTTTTCACGCACCATTTCTCCTCACACTTTTCCATGCACAATGCATTATCTTGTGTCGCAGTTGTTACGACTACTCAAAACCATGGCCAATACAAAAGTTGACGGTTTTCCAGTATGATCGAGTATCGTTCCTCCCCATCGAACATGGCATCGTCTTGGATCCCTATCATAAACAGCATTCCATAAGGAGTATCAATCTGACCTTAACAGCGACTCGACATTTGGAGCCCCATGGAGCATTCGATAAAATTGGGCATTGGGCATTTTTGCTGGAAAGAGCAATGGAAATGAGGAAAAGTGCCTTAAGGACCGGCTAGGTGATGCTAAAATAGCAGTTGGAATGGCGGATATAGAACTGCAGCAGTTGAAAACAAAGATAATCCATTGGGAAAAAGAGCTCAAGGAGAAAAGGAAGCAATTATTGTCAATTCACGAGGAAGTTGTTGCTGCAGAGAATGAACTTATCATGACAGTTGCATGGTGCATTATATAATCTAGTTTGGATCCTTATTTAAGATTAATTTCCTATAGAGCACCTGCTATGTATGCATGTCGATTCAAGCAAGGCTTATTTATAAGTAATCTCAATTAACGAGCAGCACATAGCATGTTCACACACATATATATTGAAGAGGGTGGTGGCACGTGATTTGATGCGATCTTGATTTTGAGCTTCTCGTGAACCTACCATTAGTTTTTCATTAGATTAAAATGATGTCACCATTTGTATTGCAAGAATAGAATTATCCACAGGGAGATATTCAGTGATGGAAACAAGAAATCAATCTTACCAATTTTGCAAGAGAAACACATCAAACTTTCCAATCTGTGAAAGCCTAAATCAATTAGCATCAGAAAAGCCAGAGTTTATAATGCTTCCATTCCCAACCTTTCTTCCGCTATAATGATCGCCTAAATCTTCTTGCATTCTGATACAAAGTAGTTTTCTCAGTTGTGCGAGAGATTTAACCATGGATGGGAAAAACAAAAACTTTATGTTGTCACAACGAAACACATTCAACTCATTTGGATTGTGGAATCTCACTATTCCACAATGATTCTTGTTCCATATGCGCTTCAAGCTCAACAATCCACATATTTCCATGGTGGTTAGTTCGGAGAGAATCTCAATAGTTTCACTCATGCTTAGTCTGTCAAGATAAAAAATTTCTTGCACCGACCCGCACCATAATATACTTAAAAAAGTGTGTAACTTGTGTAGTTTCACCAGAGACTCGGAGTTGATGACTTTTGACAAAGATTCACATCGCGCCACCTTGAGAGATTGAAGATTGCTCAGTCCTAATGAAGATTCATTGCTCCATATATCTTTCAGATTGAGAAGTTCATCCATTGTCAAGGACTCCAAGAATGGCATTGAAACTTAATAGACAGATCCATCATCAATAGCATTTACAATTACAAACAAGTGGCAGGAAATTTCGGCACTACAGTAGGTTATTATAAAAGATGGCCAAAGAAAATTTACAAGGAAGGTAATTTACGACATTTAGGATAATTTTTTGGGTTTACAAAAACCTATGACAAAAATAATTTACAAACCAACAAGGCATCTTACGACGCCAAAAGACAACTAATGAACTCTACTTTTCAATTACAATACAAAAAGGGATGTTATTCTGATTAGATTTTGTTTGCAATTTAGTGACGATAAGGAAAATTACAGTCATGAAGAATTAGTACTCTTTTAATTTACTAATGACAACAGAAAAAAAAAGAAGAAGTATTATCTAGGTAAATTACTCTGTAAGGTAAAATAATCCCTCTTAAATTATGTTACTACTTTCAAGATACATTACCCGTTATACTGGATAATTTTTAGGAAGTAATTTACTATCTCACAAGTGGAGATTACTACCATGAAGAAAATAAAGAAGCTGTTTTATGACAGTGATTATGGAAGACATAGGCAATTTACTGCCAAGACAAAATTACTTATTGCAATCTGCGATTGACTATCTCAACATGGCGAGATTGCAATCATGAGAAGTAAATTAGTGTGCTATACAACCTTAATCATCGGAGGCATAATTAATTTCCTACCTACCTAAGGAAATTCAGCAATTTCGAAGAGTAATTTCACGACTTCAATAGATCTCGAAAAGTGCTAAATTGCGGTGCTCTCTTCTCGCAAAGCTCTGCGTCCTCTCTGCCCGATAGTGGCCTCTTCTCTCGCCGACGGTGAGTTTCCTTCTCTCCTTCCTGGGATAGCTCCTTTTTCTTTCCAGACTTGGAATCTGTCTTCGCAATGGATATCGCTACACTTTCCCCACCGGATTGATCATTTCATTTACTCTTTTCAACCCAAAAAACAACAAAATGAATGAACAAATTGCTTCTTTAAACCCTAACTTGTCATAACTCAGATCTATCAGTCAATGCTCATGTAATCTACAGAGCTCCCTTCATTCCCCATAAAACCATCGTCTGAACCAAAATCCACCCATCTTTGGAACCCCATCTTGTTGTCAACGAAAACCCTCTTCTCTAGAAAGTCCTGCTGAAGCAATGGAGGGCAGCCATGAAAACCAGCTCCGTTTGTTGACCCTCTGTAAACGCATGGGAGATCTCTGGGCTGCGGATGATATTACGGAGTTGAATAATCACATCCCTAAGGTAAACCAAAAGGCCGGTGAGCATCTATTATATGGAAAATTGTTTTCGAAACCAAATGCTAACTTTCCAGCATTCTGGGCTACAATGAAAAAGTCATGGAAGGTAGAAGAAGTCAGATGTGAGGTGATAGAACAGGGTTTCTTTGTTTTCATATTTAAATCGGAGGTAGATAAGAAGAGAGTACTCCAAACAGGCCCTTGGTCTTTTGCTAGTAATTTGTTAATCTTACAAGAAGGAGACCCTACCGTCCCGAGCATTGTTATGAATTCAAATCCTGCTCGTTCTCGGTGCACTTGATGGGGCTTCCAAGGGCTGCAATGTCGGAGCAGTGTATTAGCAAGATTGCTGGAAAAATGGGAGAGGTAGAGGAAATTAGAATTGATGCTCGGAACAATGATTTCGAAAGATAGGCAAAGCAAAAGTGAAGCTGAATCTAATGCAGCCCCTTAAAACTGGAACAATCATTCACCTGGGAGATCGCAACTGGTGGATTGACTTTAAATACGAGAGACTCCCACACTTTTGCTATTCCTGCGGTTATATAGGCCACTATGCTAACTATTGTCTGACATATCCCTATGAAGAATCTGGACTTCCTCAGGACAAACCAGGCCGCTATGGTTTTTGGTTAAAGGCAGAGGTGAAAACTCTTAGCCCTTGCTGGAATACCTTCTACGGTGACATCGATTTTACCTTAATAGAAGATGAAATGGTTCCCGAAACCCCTGTTATCCCCTCTTGTGATGAATCAAACAGGAAAAGTTCTTGTGATGAGAGTCAAGCCCTTGTGCTTTATCAACCTGTGACACAAACAACACCAGAAGAACCAGATTCAGCAGAGCTTATTGCACAAAAGAAAGGGAAAAGGACACAGCAGCCTTCAGATCTTCTAAAGACATATCAAATACAGGATGCAGGTGTAGCGACTCAGGGGGTAGTGAAACTTGGTCCAACAAAACCAATACCCAAAAAATTGAAACGGTTTGCTCCGTATGAGAAGAGGGTTTCACTGACAGCTTTAGTGGATTTGGACCAACTTATGGAAACACCAATTCAAGTATGGGAAGGTGAATCTGTAGGGGCTTTGGTGGCTAGCCCTAACAAGCCACCAAAGGAGCCATGAAAATGTTAAGCTGGAACTGTCAAGGTCTAGGCTCTCTCTTGACAGTCCAGCACCTACGAGCCTTAGTGGCTCGTGAGAGACCTAATTTGGTTTTTCTTATGGAGACAAAGAATCAATACCAAGTGGTGGAAAATATCAAAAAAAGACTAAGATTTACTTCTATGTTTGCTATTAACCCTATCGGCATTGCGGGAGGACTAATACTCTTATGGGATGAGTCGGTGCAAATCTCTATTGAGTATAGCTGCCACGAGATGATCAAAATTTCATGCACATATGCTGGAAATGGAATTAAAATGAAGATTTCGATGCTGCACGCGTCAACAAATGTCACGCCTCGATCCTCGGGCACGCACACATCCTTCTCACTTGGTCGATTTTATAATGCGCTATCCCAGGACAATATATCGCCGACCCTTTCATTTATTAAGCACATGCGGAAGCAGTTAAAATCCCCAGACAATAAAACGATGGGATAGAAAAGCAGGGCCATATTTTTCATATTGAAATTTATAACCAAACTTTTGTACAAAATACAAAACACTTCATAACTATTCACATCAAAACGGAGATCTCAAAAGAAGACAGAAACTTAGATGAACTCGGCCGTACTCAAGGGCCCTCTCAGGATTGTCTTCTTCTTCCAAAAATCTTTCTCCTTAAGATTCGCCTCCGAGTTCTCCTTCTCGGATTCGTCCTCCTCAGCTCTTCAGCGGGGTCCTGAAATGTTTTCCCCAAACTGGGATGAGACTACGTCTCAACGAGTTCTACCCCACTAAGCCCGATTAGTAAACCATTATACTAAAGGCTGCCTAAACACGCACAGGGCAGATGACTTACCTTGGCCTCAGATCCCACCTGCAAGTCAGTACAATTCACAATAAACACCCATTCACTTCAAACAAATCGAACCAGTCGATTACATGTCATACAATTCACTCTCCACGGAGGAGTATCTAAAAGCTAGGCCACGTGCATTCTCCAGGACGACCTTCCAAGTCTCCGAGTCCACGTGCCTCGAACTTTGGGCCCACGTGCATTCTCTAAGGCGACCTTTTCGCCAAGGTGGTACATCAAGTCACCGAGCCACGTGCCCTTTTAGATGTCATTCTCAAATACTGGACCCACGTGCATTCTCTAAGGCACTCATTTGCCAAGGTGACGCATCAAATCACCGAGCCACGTGTCCTTTTTACGATGCCTGGGCCCACGTGCATTCTCTTAGGTGCTATCTCACCAAAGTGATGCATCAATTCACCGAGCCCACGTGCCCTTTTAGATGCCTTGGCCCACGTGCATTCTCTTAGGTGCTATCTCACCAAAGTGATGCATCAATTCACCGAGCCCACGTGTCCTTTTAGATGCCAAACTCTGTCACCGAGCCACGTGCATTCTCCAGGACGACATACCGAGTCTCCGAGCCACGTGCATTCTCTCAGGCGACCTTTTCGCCAAGGTGACATATTCAACCACTGAACTCACGTGCATTCTCCAGGTGACATTCCAATTCACCGAGCCCACGTGTCCTCTTTCAAGTGATTATCAATCTACTTTCAATACCGACAACCAATGCCCAACGATTTCTCAATCAAATAATTAAATCAACTCAACAAAGCATTATAAATGCTGAATAGCATACTTGGCCATTTACCAATCAACAATTCAATCTCAATCAATTCCACTCAATTTAGGGTAAATCCCTAAAATATCACAATTTATTCAATTCCATACAACGTGGAGCTCAAATAAATAAATGGACTGTGCCACGACGATCAGCATGAGATTTCGATCATCGGCCATCAAAATCTTAATTTCCGAAAAATAAATAAATAATTAATTAAATTCGAAAATTAAATAATTAATATAAAAAATTTAATTTAGCTCAAAATAAAGCCCGATTAAATAAACGGACTTCACCACGGTCATCAGCATAATTTTCCGGTTCCGGGCCATCTCAGTTGAATTTTCGGAAAAAAATAATTATTTAATTTAATTCCGAAAATTAATATTTAAATACTAAAAATTCCACTTAGGCCCGAAAAGCCTAATTGGAGCCCACTAAGGGTCGGGAAAAATCCCGAGGCACTTCCAATAATTAGTAAACCATGTCTACTTGCTAATTGCACAATCAATTTATCTAAATCGCATCACAATTGACTAATAATTGCTAATTTATTCTAATATAACAACCTAAACATAATTAATTAAAACTAAACAAACCTTAAGCATAATTAGCCAACTAACCCTGGATTAGTGAGATTACTCACCAAATCGCGCACAAATCGGATCAATCCGACGGCGGCGACGTGAGGAACGATTCTTCCCAAAGCGACTCACGGATCCGGGGCCCGGAAACGGCCCAAAAGCGGGCCCGAAGTCGCTGGAAACCCACTCGTTGGTTTGCTGGACAGGGCTGGCCGGGGCTGCTTCGGTGGCCAAAACGGCGAGGGAAGCCCGGCGGAGGTTGGGCGGTGGCCGGAGGTGGCCGGACAAGGGCGGAACAGGGCTGGGTCGCGGCTGGATCGCGCGGGGAAGCACGCCTGGGCGTGCGCGGACGGGTGGTTGGGCGCGCGGCGTCGAGCGGGCAATCGTCGCGGGTGCGGGCGGCGGGACGGGCGGCGAGCGGCGGCTTCAGCGAACGGCGGCTCTTGCTCGAGCTTCCTCTTCTGGTTCGCTTCTTCGGAGAAGAAAGAAGAAGAAGAAGAAGAAGAAGAGAGAGAGAGAGAGAGAGAGAGAGAGGAGGGAGAGACATTGACTAGTCAAAAGGGAAGAGAGAGAGGAATCGGTGGGGGGCTGTCCGCACGGAAGAAAAGGGGAGAGAGGAGAGAGAGAAAAGAGAGAAAAAGGAGAGGAAAAAGAGAGAGAAAGAAAAGGGGGAGAGAGAGAGAGAGAGAGAAAGGGAAAAGAAAATACATAATTATTTATTTCAATTTTCCTTTTCTCTTTTCCTTTTCCTTTCTATTTTCTTTTGGGCTTCAATTTTTCTACCGATAATTTCTTTCTTGAAATTTTGGACTCATCAACAATTTGACGGACAATGGGACAGGATCCTAAAAATAAGAATTATGACGCACTTAAAATTCGATTCCCGAAATCGAGTTCAATTTCGTGGTTAAAAATCGATCAGACGTGATTTTAGCTCAATCCAACCAATTAGGTAGCTGATACATCCCTAACGGCTTTACCCAATAGGTTAGTTAACTCGTGAGTGATCAGCTCAGAGAAAAAGGGCCATAGGCACGTCGACGAAATGCCCATTTCACTTTATCGAAACGGGGTCGAATTTCAGGATGTCAACAAATTTCCAAGAACGAGTCTCTCTTTGGAACTTTCTTCGAGCAAGAAATGGAAACACCTCACAACCTTGGCTATGTATAGGAGATTTCAATGAGGTTTTATACCATTGGGAGAAGGTGGGTCGAAGATCAGTGGAGAGGTTCCGAATGATAGCATTTCGAGAGTTTGTTGATTCATGCTCGTTAATAGACATTGAAAGTAAGGGGTGTGCATTTACGTGGACAAATAACAGGGAAGGCGAGGAATTAGTCAAGAAGAGGCTTGATCGAGTATTTTGCAACCTAGAATGGAGGCTCCTATTTCCTAATGCTGAAGCTTTTGTATATCAAGCAATAGGTTCTGATCATGGTCCTCTAATGCTTTGTTTAAATTCAGTTGTACAGAAAAGACAAAAATTGTTCAGATTTGAACCTTACTGGGTAGATCATCCTGAGTTTGCAGCTGTAGTAGATCAGGCTTGGAAGGCAGTAAATGGGCAACATCAAAACCTGGTAAGGAAAACAAAGCAAGTAACTCAAGATTTGAGAAATTGGAGCAGGAGATCTTTTCAAAATGCATCCAAACAAATTGATCAGCTCAGAAACCAGCTCATCCAGATAATGAACAGAGCAGACCAGACAAATATGGGAGATGAATACTATAATTTAACTGAGAAAATTGGCACATTATGGCGCCAAGAAGAAATGTATTGGGGCATTAGATCCATAATTAATTGGTTGAAGTGGGGGTGATCGGAACTCGAAATTCTTCCATGTAACAACCATTCAGAGGCGACAAAGAAATAAAATCAACATGCTCAAACTTGATGAGAATGTGTGGAGCCGTGAGCCTCGAGTTATCAAACAACACATCACAACCTACTACAAGAATCTATACCAATCTGTTGGGCACCGATACTATCAGCCAGTCTTAGAGCAATGTCCATGCACGGTAACCGACGAAATGAATGAGGCGCTCATAAAACCAGTCACAAAGGAAGAAGTGCAGCAGGCTATTTTTCAGATGGGGGCAACTAAAGCCCCAGGACCAGATGGTTTAAGTGGCCTATTCTATCAAAGTCAGTGGTATATCATTCATGAAGACATACTCCAGCTTGTAAACTCTTTTTTCAAAGAAGGAACCTTTGATCCAGAACTAAACTTAACCCATATTGCACTCATCCCCAAGGTGGCAAACCCTGAAAGCATATCCTAATTCAGGCCCATTAGCTTGTGCAATTTCAGCTATAAAGTTATCACAAAAGTCATGGCGAATCGACTCAAACCTTGGCTCCATCTTATTATTTCTCCTGAACAAAGCACTTTTGTTAGCAATCGACAAATACAAGATAACATTTTTATAGTCCAAGAAGTCATCCATCAGCTACGAGTTAGAAAAAAGCGAAGAAAATTTCAGGCTGTGCTGAAACTAGATATGCAGAAAGAATACGATAGAGTAGAGTGGGACTTTCTATGTGATTGCATGAAGAAGATGGGTTTCAGTGATAGATGGGTGCAGCTGATCAGATTTTGCATCTCCTCAGCCCAATTTCGAATCTTAAGCAATGGTGAAGCAGAGGAAACCTTTATTCCATCGAGAGGTATACGACAAGGCAATCCGCTCTCACCTTATCTGTTCATACTTTTGGCCAATGTCCTCTCCCACATGGTGCAAAATTCTGTTAGTGATGGTAGCCTAAAAGGTATCAAATTAAACCCTCACTGCCCCACTCTTTCCCATTTATTTTTCGCGGATGATGCTATTTTCTTTCTGGATGGAACACTTAGAGAAGCTCAGAATCTTGCAAACTTACCGAATTGCTATTGCTTTGCGACGGGACAGTCAGTTAACCATAACAAATTTGGGGTGTTCTTTGGGGAAAGCTATCCATAGGTTTTAAAAAGAAACATAGCATCTGAATTGAGGGTTCCTATCTTAGAAAAGACTGGACAATACTTAGCGATACCATCCGATTGGGGTCCAACAAAAAAACAAATGTTCAATTGGATCATGGCACGGGTGGACAGAAAAATGTAGGGCTGGAAGGAGTAGTTAATTTCGAAGGCGGGGAAAGAAGTACTAATAAAAATGGTTGTTTAGGCTCTTCCCCAATATGCCATGAATATATTCAAAATACCCCTATCCATTTGTCGAGCGATTGAAAGGAAAATTTCAGATTTCTGGTGGAGGAAGAATGCAGTACAGAGAGGTATTCACTGGAAGAGTTGGGATGTCTTAAAGATGAGAAAGGACCAAGGTGGATTGGGATTTAGAGATTTAATGGAACTTAACAAGGCAATGCTGGGGAAACAAGCTTGGAGACTCCATCAAACTCCAGAGGCCTTATGGAGCAGAGTGTTTAAAGGACTCTACTTCCTAATGGTAGCCTATGGACTTCTACTAAGGGCGCCAGACCATCATGGGGTTGGCAGAGCCTCCTACTTGGCCGAGATGCTCTTGAACCTGATTTGAAATGGGAGGTTGGGGATGGCAAATCTATAAACTTAAGAGAAGATCGTTGGCTCATGTCAGGCAAAATTGGAGGACCGGCGAATCAAAATGACCCGAAGCTAGTTGCTGATATTATTGAGCCACACTCGAGCACATGGAAAAATCAACTCATTAATGAGCTTTTTGACAGTAACATTTCAAAGCAGATCCAGCAAACAACACTCAGTATAAACACCAGATCTGACTACTTAATATGGACAGGGCATCACTCGGCGAACTACAAAATCAAACATGGGTACCACAGACTACGAGCAGCAACCATAACAAACACAGAGAATCAGGCATCATCTTCTTTTCAAGTCCCCAACCGACTATGGAAGGAAATATGGCACCTACATACTAATCCCAGAATCAGGCACTTCATGTGGAGCTTATGTACCGAAGGCCTTCCTACGAGACTCAACCTGTGCCGGAGGAAAATCTTACCTGAGCCTACTTGCCCTTTCTGTCGCGAGCATCCGGAGTCCTCCGAGCACCTATTTATCCTGTGCTAGTGGACAAACGCAATATGGTTGAACTTCAGTGATCAAATCAGCGCCTCCCCGACATCAGTTACAAGAATAGATCAGTGGGTATGCAACTACCTCTTCTTCGGCATCTCAGCAAGTCAAAAGGCGACCTTCACGACCACTCTGTGGTACATCTGGAAAGCATGAAACGGCCTGATCTTTCAAGGCTGGAAAATAGAACAAAACAAGATAATCAGTGAAGCTCGCCTAGCTTAGCAACTATTCGAGAGGTGGCAACCACAAAGGACAGCGCTTACCTCGGAACGATACTCATGGGTACCTCCAGATCCGGGCGCGTGGAAGATTAACGTGGACTGTTCATGGCAGGAGAGCAGATCGGAGGGATCCATAGCCAGAATTTGTAGAGGAGCTGATGGGGTGTGTACCGCTGGTTTTGTGCAGAAAATCCGAGCTCAATCGGCTCACATGGCCGAAACCCTAGCTATCTGGCGTTCGCTCGAGTGGTTGAAGGAGAAGTGAACTGATCTGTCATAACTAGCTTCAACCGCACGAACTGAAGCTGCTTTCTACGTATCAAGTGACTGCCTCCTTGCTGTTCAGTCCATTTTGGGCCGCACAGAGATTCCATGGGCCTCGCGGCCCTTTGTCCTTGACTGCCGACAGCTTTGGGCCAAATGAAGGATGTCTTATTGCAGTTTGAACCGCGTGAGTCCAACCGAGCTACGGACTGGATCGCTAAATCACACAATTCCAGTTCCTTCCCGGGTAATTGGGTTACTAATCCCCCGCACGAACTCTTTCTTATCTTATGTGTTGATTTTCCTACTACTTGTATTCCACCTACTTAGTATCAATCAAAGCATTTTCACTTCAACCAAAAAAAAAAAAAAAAAGGGAAATTGCTATTATAAAAGTTCAAATACAGCGAAGAACTTTGGCCCACCCATCTAAGCTTGCTTGGGCTTGTCCAGACCCAATCAATTTATGCATGAAACTTGATATTTTTATCCGAAAATGTCCAATAAAATACTGTGTTTTTATTTAGTGACACAACGATGGCTGTCATTAATAATTCTGCAATAATGTTGTATTTTCTCACATATGGTAGTAATTGGTGATTTATTATGGCCATGTATTTCCGATCATTGACATTAATTTTCCTGAGAATGAATCATTTGCTGCGATCCTTACATCCATTGTCTGCGACTCCCATGAATAGTCAAACAGGGCACATCGTTATCTCCATGTTTTTTTCTGCACTAATGGGGAAATTACCATATCACATGAGTCTTGGGCCCCACCATCAGCTTTAGTGATATTGCATCATTATGGAAGGACAATCTCGCCTAGTCAACTAAAGCGCCCTACTTGCAGCAATTTTTGCTAGTTTACTTGTTAGGAGTAAAGTTGTACCGTTTGCATGAGCTTTGCTCAAAAGCCCTTGTGATAATAACTCGGAACCTATCACAAACTAAGTTTACATGGATTTCATACAATTAGCTGATTCCTACACGATGAAGAGAAATTGAAGATTGCTTTGTCTCTTTACAGAGAAGGCATGATTGGATAAAAACTTACAGAGAAGATATGAATGAATAAGAAAATTAGGATGAAAATGGATCGGAAATAACAAAATGAATGAGCAAACTAATTTATGTTACATCTAATTAGCAAAGTAAGGAAAGATAAATAAATAATATATTCTTTTGATGGAAAAGTTACCTGTTGTCCATTGAAGAACCCAACTTGAATGCCAACTTGGTCATTTGACATACTACTTGAAGGAGCTGTCCCAACAGTGAAAAAGTTCTTGATATTTGGCGAGTAACACAATTCCAATACATGGATATTACGAAACTCAACTTTACCGCAATCATAAGCTTATACAAGCTCCCACATTAAGTTGCAACTCACAACACCAATCTCTTCTAGCCGTGGAAGTTCTCTCACTAATGAAAGAGGGAATAGAACTTCCATCTTAAGGTACCTTTCGACTCGTACTACTTTTAATGTTTTGAAGACCTTGGAGGAGATATATCTGTGGCATATCTTTTCCAAGTTAAAGAGATTCTCAAGATGTAATGACTCCAATGTCTTAAAAGCCGAAAGGGAAGGTTGTTCAAGGATGTTTCGGACGGAGGGACTATTCTTGATGTGTAGATGCTTTAATTTTGGAAAACCTTATGGGGATAACTCGCAAATGCTTTGTTCTATCCCGTTCAATCCATCCAAAAGTAGATCGTCAGTTCTGTCTCAAGTAGTTTTTATATATCCTTTTTGAAGAATATCGGTCATTGAATTCAACTTGAGGTCCAGTGTCTTCAATCCTTTGCGGCTAGACCATCACTGCACTAGACCTATTCGAATTCCATACTTGGTTAATTTCTTGATGTATAGATCCTCTCGAAGCACACTTGGGTCGGGAATGGATACATGCAGAGTGTAGAGATTCTTCATACTATTCAACTCAATAAGACCATCATTAGTTGGTGGAGTTTTCCCAACAACATTCCATTGTTGACACCTAAAATTTTGATTAGGTTTAATTAGGTCTTAATTTATTTTATTTTTTAGATAATAAATAACAAATAACAAAAAACAACAAAAAAATAGTAAAAACAAAAGAAAAGAAAAACAAAAGCAGCAGCCCCCCCTTTTCTTCACGTGGGCTCGTGTGGCTTGGCCCCACCCCCCTTCCTTCTTCTTCTTCCCTCTTCTTCTTCCTCGCTCCTTCTTTCTCCGCCTCTGTAGTTCACGCGCAGAAGACGACGACGCGCGCAAAGGACGGCCTACAGCTGAGAGGAGTAGGCTGACGTCGGCCGGAGAGGATAAGATCTCGGGCGCCATCAATGCCGAGCACGCTTCACTGGATAAGCTCGGAGGGGACACCGGTTTGGCCGTCGAGGGCCGCTCGGTGCGCGAAGGGGACCGGCGGTCGAAGTTCCGTCGACCGGCCACCCCCTCGCCTATAAATAGCCCCCGATGTCGACGACGAAGAGCACGGGCAAGCTCGGAGATCCTTCACTGAGAGACATCAGGAAGGATTGAAGGGCGAGCGCGGGAGAGAACTCGAGTCGCGAGCTCAGCCCACCCTCCACCGAGAGACTTCGGGGAAGGCAGGCGGCAAGCGACTTCGAGAAGGTCAGATCCGGCCGGTGGAGGCTCGGATCTTGCCTGAGTGAGAGAAGATTGAAGCCAGAGAGAGGAGGTTCCGGAGGACCAGATCTGGGAAGCCGAAGACTCGCCTTCACCGACGCTGCTGCGGATCCGCCACCGTTCCAACGCCGTTGCCGCGATCGATTCGCCCAAACCGCACCAGATCTGGAGGTTGAGGGCCTGTTGTCGCTGCCCCGTCCCGACTCCGCTACTGCCCCAGATCTTGCCGTGCCGCCGTCCTCACGCCTCGCCGCTGCCGCTTTCCCCGACGTCGTCCAAATCTGAATGGACTTCGGAGAGCAGGGTTCTGTCGCCATCGTTGAGCCGTGCCGTCCCCGTCACACCCCTACACCTGCTGCTCACATCGCCGCCGTGCTGTGAAAACCGGAGCTGTAAAGCTGACTTGCGCATCTCGCCGAGGACAGGTGACGACGAGCCCTACTCACGCCATCCCCGTCGCTGCTTCCCCTCTCGAAACCTCACCGCCGCCGTTCACCATGTCGCCGCCGTCGTCAGGCGCCCTGCCGCTTCCGGTGACGCCCCCAGTCCCTCCACCTGCGCTGCAAACGGATAGAGAAGCCAGCGAGCCCGCGTCGGGTCGAGCCGGGTCGGGCGTGGTTCGCGAAACCGGGTAGGGTTTCGCGAGACCTAGGCGGCCGGAAACCGGGTCGGGCGCACCTCACCCGGGTAGGGTTTCGGCCAGCTTAGGCCATTCGCGCGTGGGCCGGGCCTTCTTTTAGAAAATAGATCTATTTGGGCCGGGCTTGTAAAAAAAAAAAAAAAAAAAAAAAAAAATCTGATTCGGGCCCGCAACGCGGGCCCGTCCGCGTCGGGTCGCCGACCGGGTCGGACCCAACCCGCGGATCCGACCCGGTCGGTTTTATTTTATTATTTTAATATAAAATAATAAATATTTTATTTTCAAAAAAAAAATCAAAAAGTATTTTATTTTCAAAAAAATATTAAAAAATGTTTTAATTTCCAGAAAATCGAAATATATTAAAAATTGTTGAAAAATTTTTTATTTTCTAAAAAATCGAGAAAAATCAAAAAATAATTTATTTTCCAAAAATATCAAGAAATATTAAAAAATATTTTATTTTTCGAAAAATAAAAAAAATCAAAAATATTTCATATTTTCCAAAAAAAAAAAAAATTCAGAAAAAGCCAAAAAGACTTGTATTTTTCAAAAATACCAAAAAACCCCAAAAAATCCCTTTTGTGTCCAAAAAATTAGAAAATGACTCAAAAAATGTTTTTCCTCCAAAAATGCATGGAAAATCTCTCAAACATCTAAAAAGCCTTAGGGTTTAAACAAGATTAGGTACCGAAAGGGCATTAGTGATTAACTAGTGTAATCAAGTCCCCGATCCTAATTTCTCTCATTACGCAGAGTGAGTATTTCTCCCGATACTTCACTTGGGTTTCTAATCAACCCACCCCAAATCGATTAGTGGCGACTCCATTTTAAAATTGAATTACAGGTTAAAAACTTGAACCATTAAGTTGTGAATTGGTGGACTTGGGAGAGTCCGGGCTTAACCAATTTTAGCCAAGCCATTAGCCTCCTTAGGCGCTTGTACCCGATCGCGGGCGCCGAGAAAAAAGAGGTCGCGACAGCTTGGCGACTCATGGGAAAATTTGAGGACTTATGCCATTTTATCTTTGTTTAAATGCTTTACTGACTTGGGTTTTTTCTTTTGTGCAGGTTAGTGTCTTAGATTTTATTTTTAAATAAAATGTCTTGTGATTATAAATTGCTATGCATGCTTTAAATGTTTTAACACTACACATAGCACACACAACCCGGCCGCCGGACCTGGGCCGCCATAGGTTATTAGGATGGTGTTAAGAAAGATACGACCTCGAACGCGAGACTGCGATGTAGAGGTTGCCTTTCTTTTCCCCAAATTTCTTAGCCGAGGTTAAGGGGGTATGCTGCTAACGCGAGACTGCGACGGGCGGATACCCTTTTAATTTCATCAAGCCTTCTGAGTTAGAAATCGAGCCGCACGTCCCATGCGCATGTCTTTGTGCTTGCCGTTTTTCTTTAAAAGCAAAGTAATCTTTACTTTTACTCAGTCTTTTTATTTGGCCCATGGCAATTTAGGATAAGCTTTTCAAGTCCCAGTCTATATGCGATGGGGAAAGGCGATATCCAGTTCATTCCTACTCCCAAGGCGGAGCTCTTCAGATGGTGGGGTCAATTAGATCAGTTTGCCCAAGAGCGTGTGAAGGCCAAAGTCGGTCATCTCCTATCGTTGATCCAAATCACTGTTCGCCATGAAGTCATACAAGCCATGGCACATTTCTGGTGCCCGAAGATGGTTACTTTTATGTTTGGTAGGTTTGAGCTAACCTCAACCCTGGAAGAATACATCATCATCACTGGAATGCCTCTTGAGAAAAAGCTCGTCAAACCATCGACAGGCGCCCTCCCGTGGTGCGGGTTGGCGCGACTTTTAGGAGCTGAAATCCATGTCATGAGACAAATTCTTGAAAGCAACCATAATACATGCCCTCTAGAATTCGTGAATGCATGTTTTCAAAACCAGCCTATGACCCAAAAAAGTGAGATTTTCCTCCTAGCCTTTTTCGGGCTCATCGTTTTCCCCCATCAAAGAAATGCCATAAGTCCTAAGATGGCATGGATAGTTGATCAAATCTTGAGAGGGGGGAATTATGTCAACATGATTTTAACTGAAACATTCTTATCTTTTAATCGTTTTAAAGACAACTCGGAGAAAATCATGCGAGCCTCTCCTGAAATTTTACAAGTCTGGTTCTTTTCTCACCTAAGCGAATTTCGAGACTTCATGCGATCATCTGAAATGAATGCTTTCGAAAACCCATTACAAAAATTTATGGTTTTAGGACCGTATATTCCTAATCAAAGTTGTTTAAATTGGGTAAACTTCCTAAGAGACCCAGCTCCTGAGGCATTCCAATGGTGTACTGGTTGGTTCCATGAAAAAAGAGCTCGCTTCGCTTATAAGCGTGATCTCCCAATTCCGTTGCTTGGCCTCACCGGCGCCATTCTCTATCACCCTTATCGGGTGGCACGACAATATAGAGCCCTTCAGGAGATCCTATCGTCTTCCATCAGGAAGGTCTCTTCAGTTCTTTTCTACAAGCCGTGACTACGAATTCGAAGTTTCTACCGCTCAGGAAACTTGGGACAAGTGCCATCGCAAAAGGATCGTGGTACCTGAAGGGCTTGAGGGAGAAGAAAAAGCCCACCACGCCTCCATGTCCTACATCCACAACCATCGCATCCCGAAAAATGGAAGCCATCGGTCCCTCACTCAATTAGCGGGAGAGCAGCCAGCACGAGCAAGCAGAGCTCATGGAGAGGGATTTGGGAATGGACTGGATACACACCTCAGAGCCAGCCCAAGGAAGCAGGCATCCTCGCAAGAACAAGGCTCCCTGTCGCATATAAATTAGCAATCATGTGCCCCTTAGTGTTAATATTGTGAAGGTTTTGTCCCATTGTTTAGGGACTTTTGTTTAATGTCTAGTATTTCATTTTGTCTTTTCAATTGCAAGTTCTAGATGTCAGAAGTCTGCGGTCTATAAAATCCTCTTTTGATAAATAAGAAAGCAGTTAGACCATTGCCATGGGTCAATCTTTGTTTACTGTCGTGCTTATTCATTGTTTTCACCACGAACAGGTAATTATGAATCGCCGGCCACCAATAGCTCGCGAATGGCCTCATGCAATAGGGCCCGATCAAAGTGATGTACAAAATCGTCTCATTAACATTGAAGACGACGTGGGACAGATGTCCATTGTCCTTCAACAACTCTCGAGACAAATGAAATCCACTCAAGTCGAACCCAACTCTGTAGTTGCCGTCATGACACCCGCATATTTGCTAGAAAATGGCCAGTACCATAGACAGTTTGAAAGGATCATGAAAAAGTTAAGCCAGCTGCATGAACAGAATCCCATGGACCTGTCCAATTACGCCGGCGTTGAGATTCCTGAAGAGCTCAAAGCACACCGAATACGAAAGGTATGCTGATACCTCCCGCCCGGGACTTACTTACGGGCCTACTCCGGTTCGAAGGATGATTCAATCGTACCAATCGAGCTTGACTGGCCCTGCCTTGCGATGGTACATTGTCAGGAAGATTAGTTCCCTTAAAACCTGGAGGGAACTAATTCATGTTTTTCACCAAGAGTATAACCTTGACATCACCCTACCCTACGAAGAATTGATGATCGCGGAGCACGAGGAACCATTAGTCGCTAAGGTAGGAGAGGAGCATGTTGATGAAGCCTTGCATAATAAATGGGCAACCGAACAACACCACATTCGGAAAATTTCCCACTAGGAAGGGCAAGGAGCCTTTGTACGAGATCAAAGACACAGAGCCTGTTCAAGACCAGGGCACGACTGGACAACTCCCCAAGCTTACTTCAAGAGCTAGGGTCCAAAGAATACCAACCCCTATCAACTTGGAAAGTGAATCAGACAGTGAAACTCTAATGTCTTTCACTTCTCTTGACAAAATCAAGCTGGCAAAACGAAGGGCCCTACTCAAAAGATTTGGACCAGGGGCCAAGAAAAGAAAGCCTAAGCAGATCAATTCAGCATCCACTGACGAGCCACCGCACCAAAGCTTCGAGCGTTCCCTAGAATACAACCCCAAGGACTTCCAGCGTTATTTCGACAATGAAACTGACGATTCATCATATAACTGTTTCTTACTCTCATCCGGGGATGAAGGCCCGTCAGAAGAGGAAACTTACGTCTTTATCCGCTACGATCCTAACGAAGTACTAAGCCCGTCCTCTGACCATGAGGATAGCTTCAATACTTCATCCTCATTCGGAAATTTTGACCAAGAAGAAAGCAATGGGGTAATTTCGGTAGAGTCCAACTTCCCTGAAACAGAAGAATTCACCACTACAACGAATATGCAGTGGGAAAACCAGTGGCCTAATCAAGACATACCAAGCTTGTCTTGCCCTGGTAGGATCATGACCCCCATAAAAATGTGGATACCCAATTTCCGCAAGTATAACGGCACGACTTGCCCCGTGGCCCACTTGCAGTACCTCCATGCTGAAATGAGTCGGTACTATGGCCCGATGTCATTCACAACTCAGGCCTTTCAAGAAAGTCTTACAGGGTCTGCATTGCAATGGTTCGTCACGACGAGATATCGCCTCATGAGGGATTGGAATGAGCTGTCTTCCACATTCCTGCATCAGTACCAGCACCAGATTGGAGCTGAACTATCTTGTGAGAACTTGGTTCACTTTAGAAGAAGACCAATGGAGAATTTTCGAGCATATGCAAGGAGGTGGGAAGCTTTTATGATGCAAACCTACCCTCAGCTGGCCGAAGAAGAAATGATAAAGCTGTTCATAGGAGCTTTACCCCGCAAGCATCGCTGTTGGTTGCATGGGTTGCATTTCCGTAGCTTCAATGAAGTGGTCCTCTCATGCGAATACTTCGAGTCTACTGGAGGCGAGGAGCTCAAAGGCGCTTGATTTCAAAACCAGCACTATCAAAGTGCCCCTTTTCATAGGAGTTTTCATGGGTGTTGCTTGTTTTTATAATTTCATGTTTCTTATCCTGTCTAGTGTGCTACTGTTGTATTTTCCATTTCAGTAATCTAATGTACAGTTCTAATATTTTGTTTTGAAAGCATGAGGCGGTATCCCAAACCGGCCCGGTGATGCTATCCAACCATGAAAAAATATATCATCCAAGGAGAATACTGAGGGTTGGGCTTCCTCATGCTTTTTCTCCCACGAATACATATTTTGAAAACAAAATCTTTCAAAAAAGATGATAAATTTAATCATGTTTGTCTTTCTGACTCACTCACTTCATGTCTCAGAAGATCATTCCCGTCCCCTTTGACTTAGCGTGACGGGGCATTTGAAGCAAGTGCATCGTGGTGAACTCGCAAAATTCAAAGACACCACCTTGCCAAGAAAACGGGGCAAATAGAAAGAATCATCCTACACCAAAAGAGGGTAAGTCTTATTCTCTGAATATAATTTGGAAATGATGTCCTCTCTCCTCTATTTACGGAAACGGAAGATAAGACGTAATAGGTACAGGCATACGGTTAAAAATCAAGCCGTCCCTAAGAGCTCTATGCACTCCACCTCGCTCCCGCCCAATTCCTTCACAAGCCGAGCAATATCCTCTCCCCACAATGTGCACGAGCAACCAGATCTTGTGGTTTCATTAACGGGACTTCCAGCTTCGACGAGCTAAGAAGCACAAAGAAGGAATTGCTTCTCTTCCTTTAAAATGACTACATCAACAGGGAGAAAATCTAGACAGTCAAAGCGATCTATAGCCCCACACCCTGGACAATGACTTTGGAATCTAGAAACTTCACTCCAAATGCATGCTCTCCCAAGAAGTAATTGCCATCAAAGAATTGGAGATTTCCATAGAAGCTTGAGGTACATGACTTTGCCCAATGGCCATATAGTCAAAGACAAAAGAAAAATTCCACAGAAGGAAGGCGAAGATAAATCGACAACCATCAATCATGCATACAGGGCCACAAATGAGGAGGGCCAATTAAAAGAGACATTGAACTGTGTCGAAAACAAAAAGCCGTCATTAACATTCAAATATCCCCAAGAGTCGGCAAATATAAACTGCGGGAAGAGTAATTTGGTATCATTTCCAATACTCCTAGTATCTGAACTCACTTTTGACATATTTTATCCTATTGACAGGAAGCATAGGATTCAAGAGACAAGCTTAAAGGTTAATTTGGACAAATCAAGTGACCCATATCGATTTACCTAACTTGGTATAAAAAGACGTGTCGTCTTGGAGCCGGTTCGGTTAAATAAAAAAGGCAGCGTCCTACGGACACCGTCGGCGCCTCTAGCCGAGTGGTATCGGGGAAGAAGCAAAAAGGTCTGAAGTCGGGGGTTCGAATCCCCGACGCGGCAGTTAGCCGCTTGGTAAAAAATAATAAAAAATTTTTTGCTTCTCTTGCACTTGCAAATTACGAGAGAACAGGTGACCTAACAAAGCAAGGGACATAGGACTTCGTGTCCCCATCTCACTTCGAGTCCATCCAATCATCTCGCAAACCGGTGAAGGGTAAAGTTGTATCGCTTCCAGTTATTCAACTCTTGCAAGAGTTCATGACTAACACATTCCCTCTTGTTTGTTGCGGGATCACTGACTGTCAAAAGCAAGGATAACGAATCAATGAGAAGCATGTCTTGTTTGTTGCAGGATTACCTGACTGTCAAAAACAAAGATAATAAATCAATGAGAGGCATGACAAACTCTCCTAAGCGAAATGGCGTCCTGAGTAATTGCCAAAGCAAATGACAGAGATCCTTTAGGCCTCAACTCACATTTGATTTTGGCCAAACTAATTGATCTACTTGTACATCTTCTCTTCTGGGGGCAAAAGCGAAAGGCCCATCAAATCCATGATCGATTCCCAACCCCGCTGATCCTTCTTATGTCATGTCCCTACTTAATAGGGACAACCATCGACGTCCATTTGCAAATAACCCTTTTGATGTTCAAAATCTAATATATTTGGAAACACCATTATGTTAGCCCCTAAAGTTGTCAATATGGTCTTTTTTGAGTCAAAACCATTCACTTGTTTTGAAGAGTTCAAACTCCATCATATTCAAAATGTTGCATGTCGTTTCCAGATGAATTCTGCATGATAATTTTAGAATAGACAGCTAAGTGAAGAATACAAGATTGATCGAGCATGCTGGATGAGGCGCGTTAGGATGATGAAAGGCAAGCCATATCCTACACACAGTCCCCCATCTATACACTTGTGAGATGAGTGCAGAAGATTCCATGGCTGCAGGGTAAAGAGTTCTCTCGCGAATGGTACGATAACCAAAACAGTGAGAGGCATTTCATTGCTCACCCCATTGAGCCCCATACACTGGTGAAGCTTTTCTCATACCTCCGTCAAGAGCCACCCCACACTGGGGCAGATCGGAGGTGAAACAACATCACAAGGTGAGAAGAGAGATAGAAATTTTCTTGCTCGCACTTGCATCAATCTTCGGGTGTCTTTATTGCATATGAACACTCACGTTAATTTAAGTGCCCTAGAGTCATGAAGAGCAATTCTTTCTTTACGCACTTGTATCTATTGTACAACTCAATTGAGTCTCGTAAATTCACCCTCACATGGAGGCAAAGCGAAGCTACCGTTTGAGCAGCATAATCAAAAGCGCCGACAAAAGATGAAGACTCAATAGTCTAACAAAGGCGTTTGCTTGAACTTGTGAAGATCAGCTCTCAAGTAACAAGAATGAAAAAACATGGGCATAAAAAAGCAGTGTACCTGGTAAAAGCAAGGTCAATGCCCATAAAAGAAGAACTGGAATAAAAATAGGGGCATGAAAAAGCAGTGTGCCTGGTAAAAGCAAGGCCAATGTCCCCCAGTCAAAAATGCAGCCAAGAAAGTGTTGCTGTTGTGGTCCATAGAAACTCCATTTGACAGTGAGAAGAAAGACTGGTGACAAATGCCAAGGCAATCACCAGCTCTTACCTTTTTACATATGAATCAAGCCTACATTGCATCCCATTGTAAAAGTCTCTTCAGACTAGGGGCACTTCAATTAACGTAGGATTTCATATGTCTATAAGCATCGCTCGAAGAAGTACGAGCAAGACTATTCTATCTCTTTTCGTAGGTCTCTTGACTTGCAAACCCGGAGATGATCGTGCGGCACTTCGTTCATGAGCCTTGACCTCGACGGTCCCATTTGATGAGCTATTGACCAAGTCTTCATCACAATTTCAACAAAGATCTCTCACATTGGTAAAGTCGTACCACTTGCGAGAATACTCAGACCCCTGCTGACATGATAACAGTGAGATAGTGTGGTCCTTATAAATCCTGCATCAATGGTCAGGATAGCCTTTTCCATAAGAGTGAGTGAAAAGTCCTTTCAGACTGAAAGTCCCTCATCTGGCATGCTCAAAGCATCTACATTCTAAATGAAGGTTGTCTTTCAAAATCTTCCCCGATGGAAATCAGATGATGCAAAACTGACAAAATTATCATGCATGAATCTCATTTGAACTCATGAATTTATAGCATATACAATCATGTGCGCATATTGTGCAAATAGCAGACATACTCTTAGAGATCAGAGATATTTCCAGGTAAGTATATCTCTATCCCCATTTGTCTTAAGGTACCTATCACTTTGTCTAGGTACTCTCTTATTGACACAACCTATTTGAGTCGTCCTTTGAGTTTGGGTGCTTACCGCTGTCTAGGTATCCCTATTGTCTTTGAGTACCGGCCACCGTTCGGATACTCCCTTTTTTCCGACACTCGACTTATTCAAGTCGTCCCTTGAGTTTGGATGCTTGTGACTGTCCAAGTATCCTCTTGTCTTCGAGTACCGGCCATTGTTCGGATACCCCCTTTTCATGACACTCAACTTGCCCGAGTTGTCCCCAAATGATATAGTAGCTGTTCAAGCACTCCACTGCGTTGTGCACCTGCGGTTACCTGAGTATGCTCTCTTATCATCATGATACTTGGACCTCGCTCGAGTGGTCCCAGGATCATATCATTAAATACTTGTGTTCATTCAAGTATTCCATGTACTTTGTACACCTGCGACTACCCAAGTGTTCTAGCCCTTTTGAGTGCCTGCGGCCATCCAGGTAAGTCTCGTGCTACATTCAAGTTTATGTTACCAGGAGGTGAGAGACCTTCATGAATATCCAAGGTACGTCCTCAATATTCCCGACTACCAGGAGGTGAGAGACCTTTATAAATATGCGAGGCACGTCCTCCATATTCCCAATTACCAGGAGGTGAGAGACCTTCATGAATATCCAAGGTACGTCCTCGATATTCCCAACTACCAGGAGGTGAGAGACCTTCATGAATATGCGAGGCATGTCCTCAATATTCCCAACCACCAGGAGGTGAGAGACCTTCATGAATATGCGAGGCATGTCCTCGATATTCCCAATTACCAGAGGTGAGAGACCTTCATGAATATCCAAGGTACGTCCTCGATATTCCCAACTACCAGGAGGTGAGAGACCTTCATGAATATGCGAGGCACGTCCTCCATATTCCCAATTACCAGGAGGTGAGAGACCTTCATGAATATCCCAGGTACGTCCTCGATATTCCCCTTTACCAGGAGGTGAGAGACCTTCACGAATATCCCAGGTACGCCCTCGATATTCCCAATTACCAGGAGGTGAGAGACCTTCATGAATATGCGAGGCACGTCCTCGATATTCCCAATTACCAGGAGGTGAGAGACCTTCACGAATATGTGAGGCACGCCCTCGATATTCCCAATTACCAGGAGGTGAGAGACCTTCACGAATATGCGGGGCACGCCCTCGATATTCCCATTACCAGGAGGTGAGAGACCTTCACGAATATGCGTCACCTTCACGAATATGCGGGGCACGCCCTCGATATTCCCATTACCAGGAGGTGAGAGACCTTCATGAATATCCCAGATACGTCCTCGATATTCCCACTACCAGGAGGTGAGAGACCTTCACGTATATGCAAGACCCATCCTCGATATTTCCACACGAATATCTCAGGTATGCCTTGATTCTTCCTTCGGAGTTTGTACCTATGATCATCCAGGTACCCCTTCGATACTTGTGATCATCCAGGTATCCCCAAGAGTTTGTACCTGTGATCGTCCAGGTACCCCTCCGATGCTTGTGATCATCCAGGTATCCCCAAGAGTTTGTACCGTGATCATCCGGTACCTTCGATACTTGTGATCATCCAGGTATCCCCAAAGAGTTTGTACCTGTGATCATCCAGGTGCCCCTTCGATACTTGTGATCGTCCAAGTATCCCCCAAGAGTTTGTACTTGTGATCATCCAAGTACTATCTCCCAACAAACATATGCCCTAAGAAAGGTCGGCGCATCTCCCGTCAAGGCGACCGAAGAAAGGTTCGGGTCCTAGACAAACCAACTTATTGCTCTAACAGGCGACCGAAGAAAGGTTCGGGTCCTGGAAAAGCAATTCCCCGTCAAGGCGACCGAAGAAAGGTTCGGTCCTAGACAAACCAACTTATTGCTTTAACAGCGACCGAAGAAAGGTTCGGGTCCCGGAAAAGCAATTCCCGTCAAGGCGACCGAAGAAAGGTTCGGGTCCTAGACAACCAACTTATTGCTCTAACAAAGCGACCGAAGAAAGGTTCGGGTCCCGGAAAAGCAATTCCCGTCAAGGCGACCGAAGAAAGGTTCGGGTCCTAGACAAACCAACTTATTGCTCTAACAGCGACCGAAGAAAGGTTCGGGTCCCGGAAAAGCAATTCCCGTCAAGGCGACCGAAGAAAGGTTCGGGTCCTAGACAAATCAACTTATTGCTCTAACAGGCAACCGAAGAAAGGTTCGGGTCCTGGAAAAGCAATTCCCCGTCAAGGCGACCGAAGAAAGGTTCGGGTCCTAGACAAACCACTTATTGCTCTAACAGGCAACCGAAGAAAGGTTCGGGTCCTGGAAAAGCAATTCCCTGTCAAGGCGACCGAAGAAAGGTTCGGGTCCTAGACAAATCACTTATTGCTCCAATAGGCGACCGAAGAATGGTTCGGGTCCTAGAGAAGCAATCTCCTCATGCAACAGGTAAGATGATGCCTTGATACTTGCCAAAACTCGGGGTTCACACCCTATCTCACTCACTCCCGGTAAGTAACTACAGGTATCTTCTTATCTATCTTAGTATATGTAATGTTATATTACTCATTTTCTGCATAGGACAATAGGTGCCAAATAAAATATAATCTATTGCATATGTATAGACAAAATTTAGGTATCAGGTTTGTCTTTGAATGCAACCTCTGCGAACTCACCTTCAAAGAGGGGCAGCTGTTGACACCTAAAATTTTGATTAGGTTTAATTAGGTCTTAATTTATTTTATTTTTTAGATAATAAATAACAAATAACAAAAAACAACAAAAAAATAGTAAAAACAAAAGAAAAGAAAAACAAAAGCAGCAGCCCCCCTTTCTTCACGTGAGCTCGTGTGGCTTGGCCCCACCCCCTTCCTTCTTCTTCTTCCCTCTTCTTCTTCCTCGCTCCTTCTTTCTCCGCCTCGTAGTTCACGCGCGAGAAGACGACGACGCGCGCAAAGGACGGCCTACGGCCGAGAGGAGTAGGCCGACGTCGGCCGGAGAGGATAAGATCTCGGCGCCATCAATGCCGAGCACGTTTCACCGGATAAGCTCGGAGGGGACACCGGTTTGGCCGTCGAGGGCCGCTCGGTGCGCGAAGGGGACCGGCGGTCGGTTCCTGTCGACCGGCCACCCCCTCGCCTATAAATAGCCCCCGATGTCGACGACGAAGAGCACGGGCAAGCTCGGAGATCCTTCACCGAGAGACATCGGGAAGGATTGAAGGGCGAGCGCGGAGAGAACTCGAGTCGCGAGCTCGCCCCACCCTCCACCGAGAGACTTCGGGGAAGGCAGGCGGCAAGCGACTTCAAGAAGGTCAGATCCGGCCGGTGGAGGCTCGGATCTTGCCTGAGTGAGAGAAGATTGAAGCCGGAGAGAGGAGGTTCCAGAGGACCAGATCTGGGAAGCCGAAGACTCGCCTTCGCCGACGCTGCGGCTCCGCCACCGTTCCAACGCCGTTGCCGCGATCGGTCGCCCAAATCGCACCGGATCTGGAGGTTGAGGGCTGTTGTCGCGCCCGTCCCGACTCCGCTACTGCCCCAGATCTTGCCATGCCGCTGTCCTTAAGCCTCGCCGTTGCCGTTTTCCCCGACATCGTCCAGATCTGAGTGGACTTCGGAGAGCAGGGTTCCGTCGCCATCGTTGAGCCGTGCCGTCCCCGTCACACCCCTACACCTGCTGCTCACATCGCTGCCGTGCTGTGAAAACCGGAGCCGTAAAAAAGGCGACTTGCGCATCTCGCCGAGGACAGGTGACGACGAGCCCTACTCACGCCATCCCCGTCGCTGCTTCCCCTCTCGAAACCTAACCGCCGCCGTCCACCACGTCGCCGCCGTCGTCAGGCGCCCCGCCGCTGTCCGGTGACGCCCCCAGTCCCTCCACCTGCGCCGCAAACGGATGGAGAAGCCAGCGAGCCCGCGTCGGGTCGAGCCGGGTCGGGCGTGGTTCGCGAAACCGGGTAGGGTTTCGCGAGACCTAGGCGGCCGGAAACCGGGTCGGGCGCACCTCACCCGGGTAGGGTTTCGCCGGCTTAGGCCATTCGCGTGGGCCGGGCCTTCTTTTAGAAAATAGATCTATTTGGGCCGGGCTTGTAAAAAAAAAAAAAAAAAAAAGAAAAGACGAAAAAATCTGAGTCGGACCCAACCCGCGGATCCGACCCGGTCGGTTTTATTTTATTATTTTAATATAAAATAATAAATATTTTATTTTCAAAAAAAAAAATCAAAAAGTATTTTATTTTCAAAAAAATATTAAAAAAATGTTTTATTTTCCAGAAAATCGAAAAATATTAAAAATTGTTGAAAAATGTTTTATTTTCCAAAAATATCAAGAAATATTAAAAAATATTTTATTTTTCGAAAAAAAAAAATATTTCATATTTTCCAAAAAAAAGCCAAAAATTCAGAAAAAGCCAAAAAAAACTTGTATTTTTCCAAAAAAATACCAAAAAACCCCAAAAATCCCTTTTGTGTCCAAAAATTAGAAAATGACTCAAAAAATGTTTTTCCTCCCAAAAATGCATGGAAAATCTCTCAAACATCTAAAAAGCCTTAGGGTTTAAACAAGATTAGGTACCGAAAGGGCATTAGTGATTAACTAGTGTAATCAAGTCCCCGATCCTAATTTCTCTGGTTGCGCAGAGTGAGTATTTCTCCCGATACTTCACTTGGGTTTCTAATCAACCCACCCCAAATCGATTAGTGGCGACTCCATTTTAAAAATTGAATTACAGGTTAAAAACTTGAACCATTAAGTCGTGAATTGGTGGACTTAGGAGAGTCCGGGCTTAACCAATTTTAGCCGAGCCATTAGCCTCCTTAGGCGCTTGTACCCGATCGCGGGCGCCGAGAAAAAAGAGGTCGCGACATCCATTAATCAAAGCTATTCTCCATATACAACCCCTCCAATTTAATTAAGTTTCCAAGCACACCTGGTTCAATTATCTAAAGTTGTGAACAATTGCTCAAGTCCAACAATCTCAGCTCTACCAATTGCCCTATTTCTTTTGGCAATTGTTGAACTTTGGACTTCACAAAGCTGAGAATTTGCAGCTCTTTTAGCTCACCAAGAATGGCTACATCCTCTAAAAAGCAACTAGAGAGTGTATAAGCTCTTCAAGAACTGAAACGATGAAAACAAATGAGTGAGATGTATTCTAGTAAGATTTAAGATCATGAGTTTTTGCATAGAGTTGAAATATGAATCTGGGACCTTAAAAGATTCATTGTTGGTGAAAAGCAAAAAGATGCGCAATTCAAGGCAATCTAATTCTTTGCGAAACTCCTTCATGCCAACATAAGGAAACCATATCGCCCTACACCTTTTGAGCTTGTCCTTCAGCAACTCTATTACCGACTTATTTTTATCTTTCAACATGAGAAAAGGGTTATCTCTTGATGCGACCGTGGCAACAAACTCACGAACCAAGTCATGTATCTTGAAACCATCATCTTTTCCATTCTCTAACAAAAGGGAGGAGGCTTGAAGTGTACGGATTAGGGAGCTCAGCCTATATCTAGCTTCTTCCATGCTACTATCTTCTCCAAATAAACCCAAACCCACACCATACTTCACCAAGTTTTCAAGAGAGGGCTCAGAGGCGCCATAAACAACACAGAGTTGTAATAATGACTTTCCCTCCTCTTCTATTAAATGATCATAGCTCAATTGCAAAATTATATTCATCACCTCACTGATTCCATTATTTTTAGACATCTCGAATTGTTTCAAAGCATCCTTCCATTCAAATAAACCATCATCTTTAAAAAGTCTTGCCAATGTGACAATTAGAAAAGGCAAACCTGAACATTTGTGGAGTGCTTCATCCACGAAGGGTTTCTGGTCGTTATGAACTTTGTCTTCGACCAACCTCTCGGACAATCTTTCTGCCTCTTCCTCCTGTAGGCAATCGAGGGGGAAGTCCTTGTAGCAGCCCATTTCACTTCGCAAGGAATCTTGATCTCTGGACGTCAAAAGCAGCTTGCATCCTATGACTTCGTTGTCATGTCCACAAGAAAAGCCGACTGATTTCAAGTCGAGCCCCTTCCATAGGTTGTCGAGTATTATGAGGGCCTTCTTTTTCTTACTCTCCTCATCTTCAACCTCTTGGGCAGAAGCTTCGCTCACACACTAACATACTCCTTTTTTTCTACATCACTAAGGCCCAACGCGCACGCAATCTCTCCTCGAATCCTTTTGATGTCTGGATTTTCAGAAACGTCGGCCTTACCGATCAGATCAAACAACTTCTCTTTCCCTTATTCTCCTTTCGGCATCCACCAAAAGGGTGGACTTGCCAACCCCACCCATCCCGTGAACCCCGACCACACTATTGCTACCATCGGCAAGAGCATCCAAGATCTCCCATACGATTGAATCTCTGGATTCAAAGACGCCATCATTCCTAAGCTTATATGACCATGAGGCAGAAGAAGTGGAGGCCATCGCAGTGGTCAACCTGGCGACATCTCTTCTTTCTCCCCCGGCCGGAGTCGAAGCAGCAGCGACATTCCTTGGAGCAGGATCACCGAAGATGATGTCCTTTAATTCACTGCCTTATCAATGAATAGATCTCTTTACTTGTATGACTTAGATGTCTTGTCTTTTTCGAAAAAGTGATTCGATGGATGGGATTTGGTATGATACTTATGAGATCGATGAGATTGATATTTCAATATTTCTTCTTAGAACGTATTGATTTGAACCCATGTACCAGTAGAAGATTTAGCAGCTACCGCAGCCCTGCTTCCTCAGGAGGAACTCCAGGTTGAGGAGTTACTCGGAATGCTGCCAAGATATCAGTATCTTTGGTTTCATATTTAGGAGTACAATAAGTCAGTTTATAATCTTACACGAAATAATTTGATCTATGGAATGCTTAAAGTATCTCCATTGCCCAATAAAATGATCTTGTCAGTATTGGTATAAATGATCTTTCCCTCGTGTTCGTCTATAGCGGTAACCCCTGAATCTAGAGCCGCTTGGCGTTCCAACACAGTTCCAACAGAATGTCCTTAATCTTGTCATTGGCTTTCCTGCTGAGCCGATAGCGACAATTGGGGTCAGGAAGAGTCCCATAGCAGCAAGTCTTGCCCGTCTCTTCGAAGTCGGCCAACAGCTCTTGCGCCTCCTGCAAGGCCTTTTCTGCATTTGCTTGCCACTCCGATACCTCACTGTAGACATTTTCAAGACTGTTTTTGGCCTTTTCCGCGGCATTGTGGATCCTATGAGCCTCGAACGCCAGTTTCCTGACTTCCTCCTGAAGATTTTGGACATCCCGTGCAGTAGAAACAACAGAATTGATCGACATTTTCTTTGACTTCCTCCCGAGAAACAAAGAGCAAGAAAACAGAGAGAGAGAGAGAGAGAGAACGATGAAAAAGAGAAGCAGATACTGAAGAAGGAAAGAGGAGGAAGAATGGTTGTGCGGAGGGGAAGAAAGAGCGAAAAGACCGGATTAGAATGGTAGACTTGTAAACAACCGAGCAACAAAAACGGATGATTTTCCGGATTTTATTATTCCGTTAGTTGACCGATCATTACCGATAATGTCCGATCCTCCACCGCTTACTCACAGGCATTGATTAATAGGCCCTTTGCTTGATTTCTTTGCATCTTAAAATTTACATTTCATCAAGTGGGTTAAAAAAATCAAAACAGATGGTAACCACCTGGATGATTCTGACTTAAGTCATTGCCCATGCAGTAAGTACTTTATATGGTCTGTCATCATCAATATAAGAAAATGCAATTAATGCAAGGGAACAAACGGACAAGGACAGGCCACACCCACGTGCAAACGTAGATCTGTCCAGAGGAGGCAGTATGTCTCCTAACCTCATTTTTCAACTTAGTTTTGGTATGCCAGGTTACACAGGAGTCACCTAAAATTATTTAGATAGGCAGAGATAATTTTAAAATATCAAAACCCAACTCTTTGTGGGTTTGTGTTCAACCCGTTTGCATTACTAGCTCAAGTCCACAATGTAATTATGTGAAAAAAAAGAAATCAAAGAAAAATGGCATCATTTTGTTGAAAAATAGGCCACTTCACATCTCCTATTTACATGAGGCGATAATTGAATTGTCGCATTCGATAAATCAAGTGAGACTTGATGGTGATGACTTGATTGTGTCTCCCTTCAAAGGTTTAGAGCTACATTGATTCAATTAAATGACTTCTAACTCATATGACTTATAATAGGATTAAGAATGATTCTTTAATTACCCCAATAAGCGATCTAGTTAGCTTAGATGGAGCCCAGATGACCACATTTTTTAGGGAGACTTTATAAAATCCAATTCTTGAGATAAGCAAAAGTCATTTCTAGCAATCTAGTGTACCATGTGAATTTTAGAGGCAGCCCTAAAGAAAGGGACTACTATATAATTACATAGAGATAGATTATCGCATTGATTTTGTTTGCAAGTTAGTGCATAATTTTGCATCAAAGGGTACAATTTCTCTAAAAGAAAATTTACACCCACAACCACAGTGATGAGCAAAATCAAATTGAGAGCCCTTTCTACACACAGACCTTAGGAGGAACCAGAAAAATAAAGCATACAAAAGAAAAGTAACCGCAAGCTAAAAATGTGGAATGTGGGAAGATAACTAAATTAGAAAGGGAATTTTAGCATTTTATCTTTTTGGTCTCTTAAGGAAATGTTACATAGGATAAATTTGGGAACCACCCTAGCAAAATATCACATATGAATTTAATTTTCTTATAGCATCCGAAAAGGCAAGACATCTTTTTTTCCTTTCATAACAAGATATTGCCAAATCACCATTTTGAAAAATGGACACTCCAATTCAAATTCTCTAGCTTTTTCAAGGGCAGTGAGAGGCCTCTGATGAGTACAATAACGAAAACCGGCCCAGAAGGGCTCACTTTACATCTAGGCTGTTTGGTCTCACATGCAGTAAGGAGAAGGGGATTCTCATGGGCACACGTGAATTTTTTCTTGTCACTACAAAATGATTTGCGAATCAATGTGTAAACGTGGAAACCGAATTTTACACGCTCTTCATATCAAGCCACCCATGTCAATGCCATCAACCAACGTACCAAAAGCTTATCTATCGAAGTCTTTAAGAATTTGAAAAGTGACTAGGAGAATCATGTCATCTGCACGTCCATAACGTATAAAAGGATAAGTCACACCTCCAAATTATCTTGGGGAGCAATTCAGAATTTCTATTACTCTTTGATGTTCGAAGCTTAGTCCTTTTTGGTTCCAAGCATACTTAATTGAAAAGTCGCATCAGTGAGCGTGCTATTTAAGTACTACGAAACTCACAAATTGAAAAGGAATTCAACATCTTGGAAGGCTGATAAGAAGGTAAATGCAAATTTAGCCCTTAGTTTCTGGCGAGAACCCTCTGAATCTTCAAGGTCCATGAGGTCTTCAGAATCTTGCTGGTTTTCTTGACTGTAAGTTTTTATGAATTCACAAGGAACGCTCTGTCCATGAAGACATTTGAACTGCCGATATGTGATAAGACATAGGAATGTAAGCATAAACTAAAGAGAAGGCAAACAAAATGTACATTTATGCTAGTATTTGCTAGTTCCCATAGTCTATATTAGCAGTATAAATGGCTTAATGAGGAAGTCTTTAATCACAACTTGCAATCTGAAAACAAAATGCCACAATCCTGTGCTCTTAGACTAATAAGCACATGTAATCAATATAGAGACATGCATGAAGCTGGTGAATATCTGAGTCGCCAATCTTACACTGCAATATGCATCGAACAAACATGAAAAGCTGCACTAAGGGTCCTAGATGGATACATATACAAATCAAGCAAGTAATATTCTTTTACCTGGCTAAAAGGAAATCTTCTTTTCTTCTTTTCATACCACTGAGGTTGTTGGACTAATTTTTAAGGCCTAGAGTCCAATCACCTTCCCTTCATTTCCGATCACAAGTTTGAACCTGCTTGCAATAGCTCTCGTGAGCCAGTTGTTCCAGGGGAGCAATATCTAACTGGTGTTGCCGTGCTGTTGCAGTGAGCTCAGAAATCCCAAGCCTAGGCCTGTTGTAGTACTTAAGCTGGACATTTTGTGTCGCCTCTTCTTCTCCAGCCTAGGCAGCCAGAGAAAGTACCAAGTTAGTCACCGTTTGAAAAAGGGGATACCTCTTATTTGAATTCTCTAGCTTGTCAAGGGCAGTGAGAGGCCTTGGGCACGTGGAACCATTAAAAAGCTGCTCAAGAGGGCTCTTGGACATTTAAACTATTTTTCTTAATCTGCACAAGAGAAAAGAAGAATTCTGATAAGATTGTAACTAGGTTAAAAAGGAGAAGCAAATCCAAAAGTGAGTGCATCTTCAATTGATTCATCTGCATTGATTAAAGGAGGCATGAATTGCTTTAGTAATATATGACCTCAAATGACGCTTCCGGTGCTCATATCAATCGACCTAAGTGAGGTTCTTGCTAGCAGTATCTAGATGGAGACTTTGACCATAAAATTGTCCCTATCAATGAGCTAATGAGCTCAAACACGCGGCAACACCTTCGTTCAGACAAGCTTCTCTCATAAACGTGGGCCAACAACCAAAAAGGTTTGCTGGATAACGAATGTCAAGAGCTGCACCAGCCATGAATTGTCTAGATACCTAAGTCACAATTTGCTGGTTCTTCAGAATGTATCTCTTTATGAATTCACAAGGAACACTCTTGCCAATGTAGATATTTGCTAACCAATATATGATGAGGAAAATAATAAATACAAACAAGCAATAAAAAAAAAGGCAAACAAAATGTAAATATATGCTTGTATTTACTGGTTTCAGGAGTTTCCTTCAACAGTCTTCGCTGGCTAAAAGAAGCGTTCAACCCCAACCTGCAATTTGTAGTCAAAATGTCACAGCACAGTGCTCATAGACTCTATGATATTGCACACGATTTTTGAACTCTAATGGTAACACTGATCCTTTCCACCACATCCTCTTAGTCTATGAATAATAGTGATTTTCTTTACACCTAATTAGTATTAAAAAAAATACAATCTTTTATTTTAGAATTGGTAATCTTATGAATTCATGAATTAAAAAAAATGAAATTTTAAAAACATAAATTTACACATTCAGCCATTAACGCTTAAAAGAAAATAACATCTCATGTGATTCCAATGAATAACCAAATCAATTTGGGAAAACAGTGGAATGTAGGGCAAGATGAAGATGGAATTCACTCTCTGGATTTTAAATTTCATCACTGCTTGAGGGATAATGTATCTATATTAGCACTTTTATCAAATATATTTACATGAGTATAGAGTGAGTCTTTCCCATATTTGAAAACTATCAAGTGACCATGAGTGATGGAATGCTGCATAAATTTCCCCATCCCTTCTAGAACTAGAACACGTCACTTTTGACATTCTTTTGTAATACAAAACCAGGTTACAAGGTGAGTGCTGAACCAGAGATCCTTTCCAAAAAAGGCAATGATGAAAGCATGACAAGCTCAAGAGAGATGCCTAAAATAGAAAATGTGTGCAGGACTCTTAATCACAAACATCCATTGTATGGGAGTGGCCAGGCCTAGAAATGCTAAGATCGTAACTAGCTCAGAAAAGGGCACAATTACAAATACAAATGCACTTTTATCCGGTTTCATCACAACAAAATGGTGGCACAAATTGCTTTCAACTAGTATATGGCCTAAAGTGACTTCCAATGTTTCATCCTAGTTCAGCCTAAACATCATCCCTATCATTGAGCTCAAACATGCAGACAACCCCTTCACTCAAGACAAGTTTCGTCAACAAACTCGAACCAACCAACACAAAAGTTCACTACATCGTAGCGTTGATGGTCCTAATGGTCACCTGCCACAATGTGTCCAAGTCCTTGAGAGTCGCAATTTGTTGGTTTTCTTGACTGTATGGCTTTATAAATTCACAAGGAATGCTCTGCCCATGAATACATTTGTACTGTTGATATATGATACGACATGAGATTAAGCATATCATGTGAGAAAAGGCAAACAAGATGTGCATTTATGCTAGTATTTGCTACTTCCAGAGTCTATATTAGAAGTCTAAATGTCTTGATGAGATGGTCTTCAATAACAACTTGCAATCTTAAATCAAAATATTGCAATCCTTAAGAGTCTCAATTTGCTGGTTTTCTTCCCTCTCCATTGCTACCAGCCACAACTTCCAGCTGTCAACATTTCTCTGGCCACCAATCACTATGGACCACCGGGCAATTGTTCCGATCATTGATTCCAGCCATCGAGAATCATTGCTGACCGCCACTTGTGTCACGACCCGAACCCCGGGCACATGAACATCCCTCAATGGTCGATTTTAAATTTGCAACATCCTAGGAATTGTTGCCGACCCATTCATTTATTTTGCACATGCGGAAACGTAAAACAATCTCCATACAACAAAACAGTGGGATAGAAACGTAGGATATTATTTTTCACAAACCACACCTACAATATTATCGTATTTATGTAAATAGACCAGTTTAACACCCCAAGGTTTGATACAAAAGTGAAGCTGTTCGATTACCCACTAATTAAGCTTCTATTTATAAAACTGGGGTTTACTACTACAATACCATACTTCTCAATATCTCGGGGTGAGCTGTCACCCTACATCCAGTCTTGACGGAAAACCCGTCATCACTTGGAAGGAGATAGCGAGAATCCTATTCCTCCTTTATTGCGACCGACTTGTACACGATCCAGCCTTCCTCCATTTAGGGACCTGAAAATGTTAGCCCACTAAGGGGTGAGATCACATCTCAGCGAGTAAATCCCCTAATTCTAGATTAGGAGAAGGGTACATCCTGCATGCAATCTAATCACATTTCTTACCACTCTTTTAATACCAGTAAGTTCCTGCATATTAGCATCAAATAAAATATTCCTAACAATATCAAGTTCACACATCACAGGAATACTTTAACATAAGCATATGCAAGGGCGTGAATATCCATATAAGCATACAGGTCATTGTCAATGCAACAGATAACAGTCTTCCGGCATAACCGGGCATTTCATGTGTACAAATGATGTCAATGCTCAGATAACAGTCTTCCGGCATAACCGGGCATTTCATGTATCACAAATGATGTCAATGCTCAGATAACAGTCTTCCGGCATAACCGGGCATTTCATGTGTCACAAATGATGTCAATGCTCAGATAACAGTCTTCCGGGGCATATGTGTCACAAATGATGTCAATGGGCATCGCCTCGCACCATCGAGCGCGGCATCGTCTACATCTAGACAGCATTCCATATAGGAGCATCGGTCCAGCCTCCACTGCGACCGTCATCCGTTGACGTGGGGCATTCCCGAAGGAGCATCGTCCGGCCCAAAGGCACGTGACGGAATCATGTCGTGAATGCATATGATCGATGTCACATTTCAATAATCAATTATATACAGCATTCACAGCATCAATTGAGCAATTTCGTAGCAAGAACACTTCAAAAAAACCATACATTCTTACTAGCCCAAATTCACAGAAAACTGTCCCAATTACGTTCTCCCAAATTCGAAGTCAGAAACCCACTCATATGAGCTCGAAAAATTCTCAAATTTGGACACCTGTTGGAAAACACAAAAAAAAAAACATTTTTCATGAAGACACCGAGATCCAAATCTCTCTGGATTCGGCCCAGAAATTCTTTCTATCCAGCACAAAAATCGGGTCCAATTCCAGAGAGCCAAACCTATCGAAATCAGTTCGTTTTTGGGTCGAAATCTACTTCGTTTTACTTGAAATTTAAGTATGTCAAACTAAAAGTTATAACGAACAACTTTCGTGAAGGAACCAATTGGAAATTCGACCTCTAAAGGTCATTAACAGCCTTTGGAATCATAACAGGTCATGGGTTACAAAACTGTCCGATTACTGTTCCGAGGATGACGTCATTAAAATCGTCATCTTTTTAATTTCTAAAAATTAAGAGAAAAATATATGTTATTATCTAAGATGTTCACAACGTTTCTTCAGAACAAAATCATTTCAAAATCGCAACACAAAGTTGTCTACAAAATTAGCAAAACATACACGTTCTAGAAACTGTTTCAGTAATCAACTACTGTTCTAGTCCGAATCTTCCACCACGACTTTTGTTTTGCTCTCTAAGCCTTATCTAAGCTTTTCTATGTCTATCATAACGTCCCTAACCAACATCTATCCATATATAACGTCATCTACATATTTTTAACTTGTACAAATTCCTAGTAGAGGTACTCATCCCCTAGTCCAGATTTAGAGGACAACTCACCACCGAAACTAATGGCGATCCTCACTTGTGGCCGGACGGCAACACAAGGACAGCCCTGGAGGTTTTTGACGATGATTTGGACCTGGCACAATGGCTAGAGGTGTCGTTGAACGACCACCACAGCAGCACACAAAGTCTCGGATTTTCTTGAGGAGGGAGGAACGCTCGAGACCTTGCTGTTCGGTCACTGCTTTGTCGTCCAAGGGGAAGCTGAAATGGAAGTTGCACGTTCAAGGGAAGAGAAAGCAATAGCTTGTACGTTGAAAGAGACAAGGGAGAAGAATAGAATAAGAGGAAGAAGGAAAAAGATGGAAGTTGCCGTGTAAAATACAGCAGACAAACTTCCATACGTGAGAAAAAAGGTGAGGAAGGAGAGTGTAAATTGCTGGGAAGTTTCCTTGAAGTTTCCTTCAGCTTTTGGCCTAATTTTCCATGGAAACTTTGGCCACCCATCACCCTCATAGGCCCCACAAAGTTTCCAACCTTGTCTCTTCTAGAGGAGATGAAAGAAAAGGTTGGAAATCTACGTAAACTGCTGAATCCGAATTTTGAAGTGATTCTCATAGCTTTTTCCCATGGAGAATGAGTTCCTTTCCCTATCAAGTGGTCCCTCTATCTTTTCCAAGTCAATCTCCATTAAATGCCAAGGAAATTGAAGTGAAATTGTAGGAGAGAGGGATTCCTACGAATTTCTTTTTGAGTAGACTTCTCTTCTTTATTTAATTACCAATCTAACATCTAATTCAATAGGGTCAAGTCCTTTAGTAACAACTTATAATACCTCTTAAATTGTTTCACATTAAAGGTCTTAAAATCCTACTTAAAATGTAGCAATTCCCTCGCTCTTTTAATTTGCTGATCTTGCATATTTCGTGAACAATTCCCATCATCCATAAATTTTGAGAAAACGCAAAAATGTCCTTGGGATGAATTGTGACACGTGAAAATTCTTAATTTCTGTAATCGACATCATTTCCTCGGTTAATTTCAGTCAAAATGTGATTTTTAGCGCAACTTAAACTATCGGTTAGTTTTTGGGAACTTTTGGTGCACTGACCCGTGGTCGATTATTCCCAAACCACGATATATATTTTCGAAGCATTGGCAACTCTCGATTGTCGTGAAAAATCTCGAGGTTTCAATTACGAGCACAGGGTACCAAAACAACAGAAAAATCGGTTTAGTGTCGATCGACGAGAAGTTTGTAATTAGCTGAAATCACCCAAGCCTAATTTTATTTCTATCGAATCGACCTATTTCCGATTTCTGATAGATTTTTGACTGTGCCGAACTGATCCTTGTAGACTAACACGGTCGAGTAGTCGATTCCTGGTCGAATTCTCAAGTCTGTTGCATCAAAATTCTTTAATAACTTTCCCGATTAGTCAAGTTATCTCATGAGTGATCAGTTCAGAGAATAGCGCTATAGGCACGTTGACGAAAAGCCCGAATTATCACTTCTTTCCAGCAAATAGTCGAACATGTGACGTACAGTTTAGAATGTAGGCTTCCGATTGGGATTTAGTGCAACTTTCAGCCTAAACATGATGTATTGATATCTTACTTGACATGATTTATCATGAAAGATAATCTCGGTTTGCTTTGTTTACTCACAGGTCTACCAATTAAGCTCGGAATTCGGATTATCAACAAAAATAGGGCAAAACAGGGTATGAAGGAGAGAAAATTACCTAGCCAGGAAAGTAGAGCTTCGATTGGCGACGGTGGGGATGGCAATGTCAGAAATGGTTGACAATCAGACTATAGCTTTGGCTTTGTGTGATTGGTTCGTGACTGTTTATATCCCAGACCAAATTTTTTTTTTTCAATAGCCCCCAAATATCGAGAGTGTATATTAGAGATTGATCGGCCGGAAGCTTGAGGTCACCGAAACAAGAAATTTCTCCGACTACGTATATGTCTCTTCTTCTCATTCGAGTGTGTATCTTCCTCAAATCTATCTCTCAGCCGGTCAATCTCTGATATATGTCTCTCAATTTTTGGGGGCTATTGAAAAAAAAAAAAAAAGATTCGGTCTGGGATATAAACAGTCGCGAACCAATCACACAAAGCCAAAGCTATATTCTGATTGTCAACCATTTCTGACATCGCCATCCCCATAGTCGCCAATCGAAGCTCTGCTTTCCTAATCAGGTAATTTTCTCTCCTGCATACCCTATTTTGCCTTGTTTTTGTTGATAATCTGAATCTGAGCTTAATCAGTAGATTTGTGAGTAAAACAAAGCAAACCGAGATTTTTTTTCATGATAAATCATGTCAAGTAAGATATCAATATGCCATGTTTAGGCTGAAAGTTGCACTAAATCCCAATTGGGAGCCTACATTCTAAACTGTACGTCACATGTTCGACAATTTGCTGGAAAGAAGTGATAAAGCCGGGTTCATTCTATGTTCGGATTTCCAGTGCCGTTTTGTCCATGAGGCAGAAGCATTAATCTTTTTTTTTTCTCCTTGGCAAGGTCTACGATTCATTGTGTTAGCTCCCTATTCCATTTTGCCCTTCTTGAAATTTATGCAACTTTCTTTCCTAAATGAAATGCATATTTAAATTCCACACCAAAAAAATGCATATTTAAATGAATATATGAAATTGAGGTATCTAATTTTAATTTTTTTCCCAAGAAATTATTTATGTATCTAGATTGCTTGATAAACGTTATCGTTAAAAACGTATACACAAATAATAACCTTAACCAAATGCAGTCGATATCTTTTCTGTGGCGTGTTAAGAATTTCGAGTCATCAACACAAAAAGCCAACTTAATGGGGGCGAAAGTGCCTTGAAGAAGGACATCGGAATAAGTTAGAGAGGGTCATGTTCCTATAATACAAGTACATGCTTTTTCGTGATCAATCTGACATGTGATGTCAAATGTAAGTAGTGAGATGTTCAAGTCTTATTATCTCAAGTTGATTTCTTAGGGAAAATGTTACACAACATCCTCGCATTTTAACTATATACCAATTTGCACATTGAGTTTTAGAAACCTACAATTAATGCCCCAAGTTGCATCTAACCTATGGTCCTATTTTGAATTGGCCATTCTCCCAATTTTACCCTCTCCCACCATTCCAAATCCACCCATGATGAAAAGCCACTTGCCCAAAACCCCAACCCATCCACCCATTCTAGATAAAATTGTTAGGTGCGAAAGCGCAATCCCACGATCCCCATAATTAGAGTAAGAACACATATAATTGAGTAAAAAGATTAATGTTATTTTCGAGTCCATTGTTCCTGATGCAGAAAATCGATGATCCAAGCGCAAATGCTTCTCTTTTATTACCTTTTGTATCACCGACTCAATAAAACAGCTCATCACCCTTAGTGCCTAGTAAACACTTCTTTGTGAGGATAATTGTGTGTGTTAGGGTTAGGGGAGAGATTTGAGTATCTATGGCGGATAATTCGACAAATATGTTGCCCAAACCAATTCCTTTGATCAAGTTCAAGCATTGCTTGGACTTGATTGTCATTTTCACCATTTGACTTGCTTAGGTGGAGTTGGTGGTATTTCATTCCTTGTTTCTTACATTGAGTACGCTTACGTAGGCTTAAGGATGTGCATCATCAATTCCGCCGTTTTAGGGGTGGCCTTGTATATGGTTACTTTTGGTGTTGAGGGAGAGGTCTTGTGGTATTTGGCATAATGTTCTTTTGTAGATTTAATGTCAATGATGAAATTTGTTGATTTTTGACTTTCAAATTAAGAGAAAAGGGTATTTTAGATCATTTACCTTTATTTTAGGGATTCCTAAAGGGAGATTATAAAAGAAATGTGTTTAATACACATCTCTAACCCTAGCCTCTATATCATTTCCTGTTTTATTTTTTCTTATCTTCTTGTTGGATATTTATATTTTGTGGCTCATCAAGTGGTTTTAGAGCTTTTTGGATTGTACTCTCATGCTGTTTGTTGAAGATAGTAAAACTGCTCTCTCTCCTCGTGGTTCTTCCTGTTTTGGATTTTTGACGTAAGTCTTGCTTCTCGTGTAATTTTGATTCTTTCATTCTTTGCTACTTGTTCTTAGATTGGTGCATCTTTGATTGACATTTTTCGACAACAAATTGGTGCTAGAGCGAAGGAATTTAGGTCTTTTTGTTTGAGATGGCATCTATTAAGTTCGAAGTGGCACTTTTCAATGGCCAAAACAATTTTGGGCTATGGAGGATCAAGATGAAGGCGTTCCTGTGTCAGGAAGGTTCGGTTAGAGTTTTGGATGGAAATTATCCCGACGATATGACTACGATTGATATCAAGAAGATGGAAGAAAAGGCGCATAGCACCATCCAATTGTTGTTATCCAATAAGGTGCTTTGCAAAGTTGCGGGTGAAGGAACAGTTTCAGGATTGTGGAATAAGCTTGAGAGCTTCTATATGAAGAAATATCTTATGACAAGATTATTCGTGAAACAGCATCTTTACATGCTAAAGATGCAAAAAAGGTACTATCCTATAATATCTCAATGAATTTAATAAAATCATTATGGATATGGAAAATCTAGATCTGAAGTTAGATGATGAATCGGGCTCTATTTATATCAACAATTTTCTCCTCTCTTCTTGCCAATTCAATTGCCAAACCACATGAATACAAACATCTTTCAAATATACATGTCCTTCTCACATATGATGGAAAGGACAAACTTGAGGACAACTTATGTTGATTTCTAAATATACATCTTAAGATATACCAATTTAGGATGACAAATTTCAAGAATATGAGCTCAAAATTATATTTTACAAGAATTATATCAGGATGACTACTACTGACACTAATATGTAATAGTGCTTGAACTACACATCCATTCTAAATGACAGTCTCCTAAATTTTTCAACAATATATTACTTACTCAGTAAAAAATAGCTGTTCGGATCCAAAAAGATGTAATGTGTTTTAACTATGTATATGCCTCTGCTAGGAATGTTTTTGAGGTATCAAGTGAGTATGATTTCAGAAGCCGAAAGCATTTTAAAGGATCAGTCATTGTCCATTTAGACATGTAGAAATCTAAGTTGCAAATTTAGGTTTTTAATTAACTTGAAACCTATTTGTCTCACTATTTATATTAGCAGTTTTCTCCTTTAATATAATAACAATTCTAATGAGATTCTTGACCTTTGCTATAAAGAATAAAATGCGCATGGGATTTCTAGAATTGAGTCCTCAAGAGAAGATGAATACTAAAGAACAATTTCTAGACATAGGAAGATTTATCTAGTAAAATTTTTACTGTGATTATTAGATTCTGGATAAGTACTAAAATGAGTTACTGATTAAACATAACACTCATGGAATTCCACATTGTTACATCTAAAACTTCGACTTCTGGTCCTTCAATGGCAGAAGTCGCATATATGGAGACGGCCGCAAAACTAGGTCGATGAATGCTATCCCCATGTTAATCCCTTGTTTGGGGGGGAAATGTGAGTCCCAATTGGCCCTCTAACCGGTCCACATGAACATCAACCCGTTGGAAGTCCACATTTTGCTAAGTTCTATATTGGGCGGGAGAGAGAGTGATTAGGGAAGTTTTCACCGAATGATGCAAACTGAAAAAACCCAGGAATGCTGAAGAAATAATGGAGAGCAGCTGCTCAACGATTTGTCCAGAGAACTATAAACGCACCAGCCATCTTACTTTTCTCCTTGTTTGATCCGTTCATTGATGCTGCTCTCCATTATTTCTTCAGCATTCCTAGGTTTTTTCAGTTTGCATCATTCGGTGAAAACTTCCCTAATCACTCAGCAAAATGTGGACTTCCAACGAGTTGATGTTCATGTGGACCGGTTAGAGGGCCAAAGCCGTAGGTAGTTCTAACGTATATCGTGCCATTTGAGTACTAGCTAGCACTATGTGTGACACTACATCTCTCAAATTACATATCTAGTCAGACATTGCTTGTGAAGTGATACTCAACTAAAAACCTAGTCTAGAATTCACTTGAAAAAAAAAATGAAATTAAGGCTAAATGACATCTTTTTGGGTGAAAAGTTAGTTTTTCACTCGGGGTTGACCTTAGATTAAAGGGTTGATCAAAGAGTCAACGCGAAAGTCAACCATTTGATATTTTAGTTTTTTTTCTAAAAATCGAGCTGGAAATAGCTTAAAAAAATAATGTAAAAGAAAAAAAAAATGAAAAATGGCACTTTTTTTGTTTGGAAATGAACTCTGTCGCACTCAGAATCCCAAATCCCAATTTTCTAGGTTTTTTAATGAGTTGATTAAAAATCATGTGTCAATAATATCGAGCTAATATTTATGCTAAGAATAAATGCTTTCATAAAGATATTTAAAAACATTATTGAATTATATATAAATAATTGTACTTATATTAATTGAAATATTGTTTATAATTTTTAGATGTTAAATTTTCAAGCTTTTGTGCTTCATTTTTTCTTGATAACATTTTGATTAATGTGTAAATTAGGAAATTAAAATATCAAGATCAACGACCCAATGCAACTATTGTTATAACATAAAAATCATAAGTTAAGATACTCTTTTATGAAACTATTTTAATATTTATAAATTCTAAAATGGTACAACGGTAAAGGAAAATATAGCTATTTTTTTTTGTTGATTCAAGAAATAGATTGAAATGAAAAATTATTCTAAAATCTAGGCAATAGTGTAATTAGGAAAACCTAAGAGTAGTAGCAATGATTGATTTGATTTTATTATGAAAAGTTGATGAGCTGGACTAAACAAATTAAAAGTTTAGATACTATATTGAACATGTATGACTAGGGCAATGACCATAATAAACTAATTAAAAGTCGAATTAGAATTGCACGTTGAGGCAATGTTGAGGTACTAGTAGCATGATTTTGTCCTATTTAAAGCGAACAGCTTATCGGCTTGAAGACAAATTGGCTGTCTTGTTTTGTTCCATGTGAGTTCCTGTTTGTTTAAGGGTGAAAAACAATAGAACTGAGCATGAATGTAGGTCAGATGCAATTACAAAGGAGGTTGGTTGATTACATGAACTCGCCGATAACGGAGGTAAGAATCACACAAAATCTTGTGAAGTCTTTAAGTGGCTCTGTCTCTTTCTTTCTGCTCATTCTTTAGGTTGACCCATCAATGTTCTTTTTATGCTTTATGATGTGCTTTGTTTGTTTGTCTTTTGGGTGAGAGTAGGGGATCTTGGATTCTCAGTACTTACAGCTTCTGGAGGTGCAAGATGAGAGCAACCCAAATTTAGTAGTGGAAGTGGCGTCTCTTTTCTTCACTGATGCTGAGCAGCTGCTCAATGATCTGTCCAGAGAACTGTAAACGCACCAGCCATCTTACTTTTCTCCTCGTTTGATCCGTTCATTGATGCTGCTCTCCATTATTTCTTCAGCATTCCTGGGTTTTTTCAGTTTGCATCATTCGGTGAAAACTTCACTAATCACTCTCTCTCCTGCTCAATATAGAACTCAGCAAAATGTGGACTTCCAACGGGTTGATGTTCATGTGGACCGGTTAGAGGGCCAAAGTCGTAGGTATAAATAAAGTTTCCTTCTTTCTTCAAATGAATGCGTCATATTTTATAGTTTATTTTTTTCTCTAAAGAAAGCCTTTTTCCTGGAAGAATGTCACTTTCTATAATTGCTTTTGCTGAGAGTGGCATTTCATTTGCAAAGGTGAAATCTTAAGCTTTGAGACAGTTTTTGATGAGAAAGTCGATGACTTTGATTGACAGCATTGTAGCACCGAGACTTAAGAATGCCTGCATAGCCTTCCGCCACTTCCGCAACACATGTCAAGAGACAAACATTCCTGTGTGAGTTTTTCCCCAAATCTTTTGTTTATGAATGCGAAGTTATCTCCCTATCATGGGACCTCAAGATAATGAGGCAAGAGAGTAATTTTTTGTTGCAGGTACCTGAGATGTCTGGAACACATGAGACAAGAATTCCTCCTTGTGAAAAACAAGCTCTAGAAACTCTTTTCAACATGGGTACAGAGACATTCGTTTTAATGCACGATCGTGGGCGATCGTGCACGAACGGTCGGCAACCGCGGACCGTTCTTGCACGATTTCGTGCATGATGGTCAGCGGTTGCTGACCATCTTGCTTCGTGCATTGGATGATGACTATTTTAGACTAGGTTTTTAGTTGAGTATCACTTCACAAGCAATGTCTGACTAGATATGTAATTTGAGAAATGTAGTGTCACACATGGTGCTAGCTAGTACTCAAATGGCACGATATACATTAGAACTTTCAAAGCAAAAACGGGTTGTGCAATGAACATATGCACATCTCTACTCTTTAGTGGAAAAATTTGATGGCGTTATCACTTATCAATTTGGACCATTTTCTATTTATTGCCTCTTTCGAGTAGAATGATTTATTTTGGACATCACTCACTTTATGTGCCCCTTCCTCCTCAACAAACACTCAGCTACTTTTATTTCCCCTATTTGACACATGTAAGCGCTCTTGTTTTATCTAATCTACAAGAAATCAAAAGAATTAGTACGTGGTTTTCATCAATGAAGGAAATTCTATTCAGCCTCTAAGAAAAAAGTTCTAATCAACTTAATTGAAAGTCTAATAGTAATTTAAACTATTTCCGTGATATCGATTATCTCCCTTTCTAAACCCCACAAATAAGCCCACCCTTTTCCCTCTAAATTCTATTCTCTATACCGGTACATTTCCATTTTCTGCAAGTCCCTCGTTTACAATTTTTAGTATCCTCCTTTATAAGAATTTTCTAATCCTTGAAGATTTAGTGATTTCATAGGACATGGATTTTCTTCATACATGATATAGTAAATAATCATTATGCTTTTCTCTATATTGCATTTGTATCAATAGCCATATCATTGTAGGGAAGTTGTAAACTCGCTTTGGGACATATAATATATATGCAAATGTATAGATGCTTTGATGTTATTTTAAGGTTTTTCTAGTGTTTTTTGTCATTTTTAGGTCAAGCGAGTGGGTGGCCCGCAGACAAAAGGCGAGGAGACCCGCAGCAATTCAAAAAACAACAATAAAAGCACAAATCAAAGTCTGTTTTAATATTTAAATCTTAAATTACTCATTCATCCATATTTAGTACTAGGCCACGTGAACACGAGTATTAGGTTTTGTAACAACTTTTAGTCTTTTAAAGCAGTTGCAAGGATCCCACGAAATCTTTCAAAACGTACTATGTAAACTAACTTTGAGGGATTCTTTAGCATTTATAGCCTCCATTTGAACTGTTCTTCCATAGGTTCTGGAAAACGTGTCTCTGTTTCTTTATTTAAAGCCACCAACTGGTGATCTGTCTTGTCTTGTTCTGTGTGCAAAGCATCGACTTTCTCATTAAAACGTACATTACTGTCTCTACTATCCAAAGCTCAATATTTTAACTTTTCCAATGAAATGCCACTCTTAGAAAAAGTAATTAAGTGAATTCTTCCAGAAAAGCTCCTTTAAAAAAAATGAATGAGTAAAAGTTGACTCATTCATTTGCAGAAAGGAGGGAACTTTATCTACACCTGCAACTGCTGCCCTTCATCTTCTGTGCTTAAGCTTGTGCCTTTTTGAAGTCCACATTTTGCTGAGTTCTATATTTTGGAGAGAGAGATTAATGAACATTTCACAAGATAAGCAAACAAAAATGTCCCAGGAATGATGAAGAGATAAAGAACAGAGCATCAAGAAACGGGAGCGAATCGGGGAAAAATATAAATAAGATGGCTGGTGTGTTTACAGATCTATGAAGAGATCATCGGGCAGCTTCTCAGAATCAGCGAGGAAAAGATACACCACTTCCACTACAAATTCTGGGTTGCTCTCATCTTGCAGTTCATGAAGTTCCAAGTACTGAGAATCCAGAATCCCCTACTCTCACCCAGAAGGCCAAATAAAAGCCCATCACAAAGCAAAAAAATAAAAAATAATCGACAGATGAACCTGTTGCAATAGCAGAGAGAGAGAGAGAGAGAGAGAGAGAGAGAGAGAGCCATTGGAGATTTCACACAAACTCATGTGAAATCTCCAATGGCTCTCTCTCTCTCTCTCTCTCTCTCGGCTGATTACAAGAACGCCCTGTTCAAGAAGCTACTCGATGATCTTTCCATAGATCTGTAAACACACCAGCCATCTTATTTATATTTTTCCCCGATTCGCTCCCGTTTCTTGATGCTCTGTTCTTTATCTCTTCATCATTCCTGGGACATTTTTGTTTGCTTATCCTGTGAAATGTTCATTAATCTCTCTCTCCAAAATATAGAACTCAGCAAAATGTGGACTTCAAAAAGGCACAAGCTCAAGCACAGAAGATGAAGGGCAGCAGTTGCAGGTGTAGATAAAGTTCCCTCATTTCTGCAAATGAATGAGTCAACTTTTACTCATTCATTTTTTTTTAAAGGAGCTTTTCTGGAAGAATTCACTTAATTACTTTTCCTAAGAGTGGCATTTCATTGGAAAAGTTAAAATATTGAGCTTTGGATAGTAGAGACAGTAATGTACGTTTTAATGAGAAAGTCGATGCTTTGCACACAGAACAAGACAAGACAGATCACCAGTTGGTGGCTTTAAATAAAGAAATAGAGAAACGTTTTCCAGAACCTGTGGAAGAACAGTTCAAATGGAGGCTATAAATGCTAAAGAATCCCTCAAAGTTAGTTTACATAGTACGTTTTGAAAGATTTCGTGGGATCCTTGCAACTGCTTTAAAAGACTAAAAAGTTGTTACAAAACTCCTAATACTCGTGTTCACGTGGCCTAGTACTAAATATGGATGAATGAGTAATTTAAGATTTAAATATTAAAACAGTCTTTGATTTGTGCTTTTATTGTTGTTTTTTGAATTGCTGCGGGTCTCCTCGCCTTTTGTCTGCGGGCCACCCACTTGCTTGACCTAAAAATGACAAAAAACACTAGAAAAACCTTAAAATAACATCAAAGCATCTATACATTTGCATATATATTATATGTCCCAAAGCGAGTTTACAACTTCCCTACAATGATATGTCTATTGATACAAACGCAATATAGAGAAAAGCATAATGATTATTTACTATATCATGTATGAAGAAAATCCATGTCCTATGAAATCACTAAATCTTCAAGGATCGTGCATGATAACCTTGATAGCAAGTAAGACGATTAAGAGTGTTCCCAAGTGGAGCATGAAAAGCTGCCTGCGTTTGCACACCGGCATGGGGATAGCATAATTGCATACGACACCAAGGAGGGTGCCAAGGTTGATAACTAGACTATCTGGAGAAGATATTAAGGATTTTAAAGTAAATAGACTTGAGAATTCGACCAAGAATTGGCTTGTCGACCATGCTTAACTTTAGAGGTTATTACGGCACAGTTAAAAATCGATTTGAGATCAAAGATAGGTCTGTTCGATTGAGATGTTTGGCCAATCGTGGGTGACTCAACCAAATTGGAAAATTTCTGTCGCCGGCACTAATTTGATTTCTTTGTCATTTTGGTACCCTGTGTCCATAATTGAATTCTCAAGATTTTCACGACAATTGAGAGTCGCCAATGAGTCGAGTGGGTTCATTGTGGCTCGAAGAAAATTGACCACGAGTTATTTGCGCTAAAATTTTCTGAAAACTACCCGGTGGTTTAGGTCACGCTAAAAACGTGCCGAATGGAAATTAACCGCCAATTCAAGTCCGATTTCAGAAATCGAAAGTTCTATCATGTCATGATTTATTTTAGGAACGTCGACTCATCCTCCGAAAATTTTTCAGAGATTCTGAGATTTTTACGGAAAATTGATTCGGACGTTGCGGAAAATTAGCGGAAATTCGGATTGGCCGAATTGAAGAGATTTTCGACTTTCAAATCGAGCTACATGACGAAGGGAACTTATAGAAATTATATGGGTTTTTTCTTCACTAAATATTGGACGTCAAAACCCTCAATTCCTCATATCACCTTGGGGGAATTTCATTATCTTTAAATAAGATAGAATCCAGAGATGTATTCTATCTTATTTAAAGATAATGAAATTCCCCCAAGGTGATATGAGGAATTGAGGGTTTCTTATCGTGGATGTAGGCTTCCAAGTGTAATAAGGATTTGCGAGCAAAACTCACTTGTGCATAGCGAAGACTGGAACACCACGATGACGGTGTGATGGCGGCCGAAATCCTAATTTTCGATGGCGTCGACGGACTTAGGCCCCTAGTTTTTTACACTCCATTAATTTGAAGCATGTTTAGGCAAATTTAAGCATGAAATTGAGTTTGTTTGGCCTGAGGGCCTCCATAAAATATGAAAGACACTCATATGATTTCTATTGATGTAAGATTTGCATGATTTCGTCGTTAGTAGATATATCAATTGCATGTGTAAATGTGCATGGGTGTTGCAAAGGTGAAATCTTAAGCTTTGAGACAGTTTTTCTGAAATATTTTCGGAGGATGAGTCGACATTCCTAAAATAAATCATGACATGATAGAACTTTCGATTTCTGAAATCAGACTTGAATTGGCGGTTAATTTCCATTCGGCACGTTTTTAGCGTGACCTAAACCACCGGGTAGTTTTCAGAGAATTTTAGTGTAAATGACTCATGGTCGATTTTCTTCGAGCCACAATAAGTTAAGATACTCTTATATGAAACTATTTTAATATTTATAAATTCTAAATACAGATTTTTTTATTGTACATTGATATTGGTCAATTCCAAATATACAATCAAGAGGGGTTCAGAATCTTGCAGCTCTAGAAGCTGTAAGTACTGAGGTCACGCTAAAAACGTGCCGAATGGAAATTAACCGCCAATTCAAGTCCGATTTTAGAAATCGAAAATTCTATCATGTCACGATTTATTTTAGGAACGTCGACTCATCCTCTGAATATAATTTCCTTCATTGATGAAAACCACGTACTAATTCTTTTGATTTCTCGTAGATTAGAGAAAAAAATAAACTATAAAATATGACGCATTCATTTGAAGAAAGAAGGAAACTTTATTTATACCTACGACTTTGGCCCTCTAACCGGTCCACATGAACATCAACCCGTTGGAAGTCCAGAGGCAATATCAAATCCGAAAACTTTATTTGGTTGCTTCTTTGTTTTAACCCCCTGCCCCTCCTCCTCCCAGGCTTTTTTGGTGATTTTAGGAAAGGTTTTGCAATCAGGTGAAAGTTTATCAAAATAGTATAGAAGATCTTGATAATTCTTCCATTTGTCTTTTCTTGGTAATAACTTTTACAAAATTAAACTACTCATGGCAGGTGGGAGTGTATTAGTCGTTCAAGCTCTTTTAAAGGAGTTTCCTAGGCATTGCAGGCCTACATGTGAGCTACAGATATACAACCACGCATTTATACCCTTTTTAAGCATTTCTTGGCGAAGTGCCATTTGTATCGAAGTTGCTTGAACACCACAAAGATAGATAAAGAAAGGCTTATGTTCATGCTCAATTTGTGTACAACTGCTATTGAAGGGTTAAAATTCTATAAAGAGCTCTCCTATATAAAGCTAAAACTAGGAAGGGTAGAATTGGTCTAAATTGCCTTTATGTTGTTTATGTAAATTGCTAATCATATCGCAAGAATGTGAATTATGATTGACAATTCATTGAATACAAGTATCGCATCCTAGTTGCTCCTAAGAAAGAAAATATGGAACTTCCATTCTTCGTGCATTTACTGTTACCCTAAGATTGAGTCATAGCTAAGGAAATTGCATTCTTGTTACAACATTTTTATGATATTTTTACTCTATTCTTTGGAGTTAGATATCCCATGGAGCATTTATATCTCTATTGAGTATGGCTAATCTGGTTTTGTTTGATAAAGGAGAGAGATAGTGAGGACATAGCTATTAATTCTATGCCGATGGCAATGCAAAAGAAGTATGATAAATATTAGAAGGGTTATAGTGTTGTCTTGCTACGCTTGTTAGAGCTTTGCTATTTGAAGTTGGACATAGATGATCATGTGAAATTTGTACGGATTATTCAAGAAAGTCTCTATATGCTTTTGATGAACATGTGACCTCTATGTCGAGAGATTATCGCTTTACATCTTCAACCAATCGAGGTAACATTTTAATTGAGGACATTTTTTAGAACATTGGGAACAATCTTGATGAGTATAATGCGTTCAAAAGTAAACACTATGCCTTGCAATCTACAAAGTCACAATTGGATTTGTATTTGAAGGAAAATAGGCTTGATATTTAAAAGAAGAAAAAACCTTATTGTAATGTTCTTGATTATTTGAAGCTAATTCACATTGGTATCTTGAGTTGTCTTCTCACTTACGTTGCCTGTAAGTCAGCCTTTAGTATTGAAGGGCACATTTTAAATAAATATCATAGTTCTCTTTCCCGTGAAATTGTGCACTAGAGATTGGTTATTTGGAGTTCCGCATGAGGAAGATTTAGAAGACAAGACCCTCATTTATAGGTTTTTTACGTTCTTTGTTTTATTTACTAATTTTATATTTTTAATTTGATGTGAAGTTTTTATTCATAGAATAAATACGCGCAAAGAGCTTAAAGTTGGTTAAAAGGGTACGTAAGGGTTTTTCTAAGTTAGGTTAAATATTAACATGTTGTAATAATATGAGTCGGATGTGTGTTGAGTTGGATTAGGTATTGGTTTTCAAATTTACACCGTATGGAAATGTGCCAAAACGGATTAGATAGATCAATATGAGTCGAACCATTTTCGTTCCAATCCAAACTTGACCCAACACTAACTTCCCTAGAAAAGGGGTATAGATCTTCAATTTCTACACAGCTAGTAGTGTCAATGGCAAGAATATGCACTCTTCTAAGCGCAAAGACTTCCAAACCCCATCCTAAAAAGACCAAATTTCAATCATTATTCCACTGACAGCACTCCCAATTTGCATCATTCCATCTTCAGTAATATAACTAGCTTCCCAAACCAATGCATCAAAAAAGAACAGCTCCAGCTTTGTCAAGCACATTTTATCCTTCAACAACTTTTGGCACAAAGGCCTCCTTTATATCATCCTATCTCTGGCTAGTGGGAGAGATGGTCCTTAGCCACCGCGAAACGCCTTACTCATGTATCGACTTTCCTTGAAACTAATGCCATGGATGGGGCTAAGGCAACCGTATCTAATTTTATAACTAAAACTCCCAAGGGATGGTAAAAAACAGTAATGATGGATTTATGTTTCCCACCAAACTTCCATCCCTGCTCCTTTAAGTTACATTATGCAATTAGGCTAATCAACCTTTGGAAACAAACAACGCAACTAGTGAGCCATAAGGATCACTTATTCAGTTTTTCCTTGATTCTAATCAATTATGTTTCCTTTTTTGCAATATTAACCGATATCTAATGTGGTATAAATATGGATGTAATTTCCTTCGTATTAATATAACTTCATGTTTTTCTTTTGCTTCTCCAGTAAAAAGCCCAAAGTCTCGGCAGTGATCAAAAAATTGCATCCGTAGTTCATATGAAACTAGTGAAAGATGTTTGCAAATGAAAGCCTCTTATGATAGAAATTTAATTGCACTAATTATTCTTACCAGTTGCCCATGATTCTGAAACCAGTATTGGTGCTCCAAAATGCTCAGGATATATATGAACTGGATGAAGGCATCGTGGAGCAAACCAACAAGCTTCATTTTTCAGAATGAAAGAGCAATGAGCTTCATCCTGTTAAGCAAACCGACAGGCAAAAATAAAACATTTAAAAAAAAAAGTTCAACAAATCAGTCCAGAAAAATATAACTAGACGTATGACCATCATAATATGCTACCTGCTCAGTCAAAAATTAGGCACTTGGAGAGCGAAATTTTCTAACACCTGTTGAGCTGACATTGGCGATCAATTCTTATATTCTAAATATTCTTCGAACAGTGGAGGGAGAGGATTCAAGGTCGGCTTTTCAGCATCCTGGCAGTGAATTACGAACCTCAAATTTAAAATTCAAACCAAAACCAACACAAGGAGAAAGAAAAACTAGGAAGTAATGTATGCCAAGTTTTCAACACATAAACAGGCAGTATCTTCTGAGTTACCCTCTTTCAACATTTGCACGTCCGATCCCTTCTTCGGAAAATGGTTTTCTTTACTGTTCTTTTGTTCCCTTGCCAGATGATCTCTGCAGGCCCTTCTTCTTCCACATATTCCCAATCATCACCATCGTCCCGGTTATGCTCCTCGTCGTCAACCTGTCAATCGACCTTTTAAAAAGGAATGCCAATATTTTCTGTGCAGAAGCTATTCGACTACGCATTCCAATATTATCTATGCAAAAGCTATTCGACTGCCCCGAACCTGCGTGAGATTTTGGAGCGACATCAGGCAAAGGAAGGAAGCAAGGAGCTTCACCACCGCGTCGCTCCATACAAAGGCGCACTTCCACCTCCGATCGCCTCCCTCTCTCTCTCTATTGGGTGGTGAGTCGATATTGGGTGGTGTCACTTCCGGTGCAGGCCTCCATGTCCACCACTTCTCGGTGGAACCGCCTCCAGGAGCAGATCTCTACCGGGTATATCCTTCTCCTTCTTTCTTCGAGATCCAACTCCGAGACCGTGCTCTCATTTCGCCTCCCCTCCCCGTCCCAACTTGGTCGAAATCCTTCGAAGCTGATGATCACGAACGTCGCCCCCTTCTTCTTCGCCGCCTTGGTGCCACCACAGAGAGAGAGAGAGAGAGAGAGAGAGAGAGAGAGAGATCTCCTCCTCGCTCTCAGCCGCGATCTCCTAAAGGCGGTTCCTCTTTTTCGTCATTTCAAGTACGTGAGGACGTGAGCCACGGCGTTGCGAGGTGGTTACCGAAGAGAAAGGGATTCGATAAAGATTTGAGGACGTGAAGACGTGAATCTCATTTCAAAAGTACCGTTTTCTTTTCTGCGTGTTGCTTTTCCTAAAAAAATTAAAAATATATATATAAAAGTTTTAGGTTTATAAATTATGACTAACTGCAAAATTTGAAAAATATATGCTAGAAGTAAAAGGGCTACGGACCAACCCAAGCATTTGGAAAAACAAGAAAAGAAAAAAAGAAGGGGAAATTATGGTCAGAATGAGTGTGAAATTATGTTTTGAATTTGAGCTCACATACCAAGTCAGATTTGAATTGAATAATGTAAGTTAGGATTATTAACTGAATCCTCTTTTCAAATTGTTATCGTGGCATTATCCATTGATGGACGTGTAAAATTGTTGATCTTTGAAATGGCACACATATAATAGGGTTTCTTCGGCAAAAATTGTGAGCCACTATAAATTTTTTGTGCCATGAGTTTACCTAAACTGAGTTATTAATTTGGAATTTTTTTTTTGTTAGGGCTTAAATTTTTAGGAGTCAAAAATATTCAAGCATGTGAGCAATTATAACTCTAATTCTCCAATTATTAATGGATTATTTGCTATTATCTCTTCCATGGATGTAGATAGTGAACCACATAAATATTTAATGTCCTTTATTATTCTTCATTTATTTTCAGATTCTATTGCATTGACTTCTTTGCAAGATCATGTTGTTTTCATGTTTTTTTTTTTGGTAAAGCATGTTGTTTTCATGTTAGTATTTCAACAATGAGAAATTATGTAGCAATGTTAGTTGGTGCTTGCAATTATTTTCCATATTTATTTTGTAGTAAACTAATTTAAAATGTTAATAAAGAACAGCAAACGCTTAATTTCTTTAAAAGTTCTAGTCTAGAAACTATAATTGGGAGTTACGCCTGACTTAACAATTATGATAGATTTTCTAGTCTAACAAATAGCTTTATTATAGAGTTACTTCTAGATTTCATGGACCGGTACGAGGAATAAGGACTAGCACGTAATGAATATTTTTGCCCTTTAGCCGTGAAACATGGATGGATTCCTAATGAATGTCTCTGTCCATGACTGCTGGAGGAAAGGATCAATTTGTCAAGAAAATAGGTAATGAATCTCTACAAAGCTTTTAAGAAATAGAGGTGAATAATATAGAAAATATTCGACTGTTTATGAGGGCCATGTCACTAACTATTAACTAACACGGTGTGTATTTTTTAGTAAATTTATTAAAAATTTAATACTTATCACGCCTATCCTCTATTCTATATCTCTTCCTCCTTCATCCAGCCTCCGCACTTCTCTTGGCTATCTTCACCAGCGAATCATCGATGACGCGTCTAGGCCAACCACCGCCTCCATCGTCTTCGTTGCCGGCTCCATCTCCATCGTTTTCGTCATCAACGCCATCCATGCACGCCCTATGCATTCCTCGTGCACGTGCTGTTTACATTCCACTCAGAATTTTGGGCTAGAAGACTTCTTGCACGTGTTGTGTCCCCTTTTATTTAAAAAATTAAAAATTAAAAAAAAATGGAAAGATGACTTGAAATAGAGACCTTGATTAAGCTGTTAACTTTTAGCGCTAGATTTAGCTTAGGCTCCGTTCGTTTCACGGAAAATAACTTCCAGGAAAATGTTTTCCGGATTTTCCGGTGTTCGTTTCACGGAAAACCAATTACTCAAGGAAAATATTTTCCATCAATGGAAAATACTACCTTCAAAGATAAGGAAAATGTTTTCCACTTCTGAAAAGTGGAAAACATTTTCCATAACTTCTTCCTTTTATGCTTTTTTTTTTCTTTTCTTTTCTTTCTTTCCTTTTCATCTTTCTTCCTTAGCTTGGCCGGTGGCTGGCCCCGACGGCGGCCGGCGACCGGTGACCGGCGCCGACCGCGACCGCAAGCCAGCTCGAGCTCTGCCCTAGGTCGGCGAGGCCCGAGCTCGCCGAGGCCTCGCCGGCTTGGGGCGGAGCTCTGGCCTCTCCAGAGCCCGACGAACCTCCGACGAGCTCGGGCGAGATCAGCCGAGCCTCGAGCTCGCCGGATTTGGCGACCGGATCTTGGTTGGCCGCCGGGTAGTCAGCCATCGTCAAGCGTGCGGTGGCGGAAGAAGGAGGAAGGAGGAGGAAGAAGGAGGAGGAAGGAGGAAGGAGAAGGAAAAGAAAAGGAAAAAATAAAAAAGAAAAAGAAAGAAAAAATAAAAAATTTGTTAGGAGTCATTAATGAACGGTGGAAAATATTTTCCACTCAAAATTTAAGTTTTAGCCGAACACCGGAAAATATAGCCATTTTCCTAGAAAATAACTTATGGGAAAATGTTTTCCGGAGATGGCCCATTTTCCGTGAAACAAACGAACCCTTAGTTTCAAAGCATACGTATAAATAAGAGATATTAGTGAGTACTTTCGATATAATTTAGTTTTAGTAAATTGATCTTTTGGATAAGAAATTTGATTCACTTTGACTTTAGCTTATAATATGTCCGACACTTTATTAATTTTGCTTTATTAAATTTTGCTTTCTTGCACTTTACTTTTTTTTTTTTAGCCATTCTTACACTTTCTTTATGGTAGTGATTGTGATTTTTTGTTTTTCTTTGATTACGCACTCATGCATGGACATCATTCGAGGCATAGGAAAACTAACATAGTTAAAGATTGCCTAAATATATTGGATAAATAAATAAATCAAGGGTATTGGACTAGTACTATTTACGCAATTAGCATAATCAAGTCCTATTTTTAGATCTTTGATTGCATAGAAAGTGGGATACTCTCTCGTATCTCATTTGGCTCTTAGTTGGCCCTAATAGG